>JASFCW010000089.1:0-20513 GCA_036936985.1 Crucibulum cyathiforme
CTTCTTTTCTATTTGCTGTGTTTAAGCAATGTTTAATCAATTTGTGTTTAATTAGCATTCCATTAAAGATTACTGACTGTTTAAACCACACCCTGTATGCAATTTGTTTCTGTTTAATCATTGAAAACAATCACATTTTAAGTTATTAAGAGGGTTGGTACCATAAAACCAGTTTAAACTGCGAGATTAATCACAAACTGTTTAATCAAAATTTCCTTCGAGAAGGCCTGTTGATTAATCAGAAACCATATGGTTACGGAGGGAGCGCATTTGATCTTCAGAGATTTTGCAATCTACTAGTGGTCTTTTGGAAGAGAAGAAGATACTAGTTTTATATCTCAAGAAAGTGGTCTCTCATATTCAAGTCTCCCTACCATTTAGTTTGAAAGGTCCACTGTTGGTAAACAGTGCAAAGCTACACTTCACTATTTGGCACAGAAATCTGTATGCCAGTTACTAGATCACAAACCACCTGCACCCTCCACTCCTGCACCATTCACATCCTCCCTACACCACAACCAAACCCACACACTGCCAACCCATTTACCAATTAATCATGCCGAGGGAATTATCCCCTGAGATCCCAGTTATCCATTATGACACCCCCAATCACTTCTCAAACCTCACCAACTACTTGCCTCAAACCACCACACACCTCCCAACACCCGAATATCCCGAAACCCCATCTGAACTATCCTATGACCCCAACAACCTCCCAGTAGACATCTACACTGGACAAGAACTCCTTGCCCAACCCAACTACTGGACATACTTTGTAGAAAGACTCAATGAATATGTCTGATCCCACCAGAATCCCACTCCCCCCTGATGAAGCAGGAACCTTCGAGATGCTGAGCCCCCTTGGTGATAGAATTATTTTACAACTTGCTGGTTGGAATACTAGCATTATTAAGAAGCTGGGTGCCCTTTATGGAAAGGTCATTCAAGGCAACAGAACAGATTGCAAAAGTGATGAGGACACAAAACAAACTTGCTGGCCCATGTCTTAAACCTGAGAAGCTGAAAGGCTATCATGGTGACAAGGCACAAGCAATGAACTGGATGAAGGGAATAGAGGTCTATTTCCTTCAAATGAAAATCAAAGAAATGGCACACTCCAAGAGGATTCACTTCACATTAAGCTTAATCTCTGGAGGCAATGGAAACAGAGCTAGCAATTGGGTTAGCAACTGTTATATGATTATCATGTGTGACTGGATCTTAAATGAGAAAGGAGAATGTGATGATATTGTAAAGGAACAGCTAAGTAACTGGAGATACTTTAAGGAATGGTTCCTTACACACTTCTCCAGTTACTCGGAACAACAGGATGCCCAGGACACTTTAGAAAAGCTATACCAAGGCAAATGGAATGCAGAGGACTATACACAGAAATTCTGGGAGCTTGGACAGCTTACCAGATACAATGCAGAAACCCTGATCTTCAAATTTAAGGCAGGGTTAAATGCCAAATTACTCCGAACCATTGTCACTGCCAGGAAACCAAAAACCATAACTGATTATATGGAATTCACAAATGAACTCAACTGGGAACTCAGAAATGTGGACAGAAACCAATGGAAACAGAAAAGTTTTGGAAGCCAAGTTGCGGCACCAAAACCAACCTGGACTACACCACAACCTACCATCACCCTGGCACAAACAACACCTATGAAGGATCCCAATGCTATGGACATAGATTCTATGATGAAAAATGGACAATGTTTCAATTGCAGACAAAAAGGACATATCAGTAAGGACTGCCAACAGCCTAAAAAGCCAAGGCAATATATGACACAAGTAGTTACCACAGAAACACCAGTAGCTAGCACCTCAAACATTAGTAGCATGATTCCACCTGTAGTTTACAGCCCAGAACTGATGAAGATTGCTGAGCAATTTCTGAAGTCAGGTTTTCAATATGGTCAGACATGAGCACTAGTGCTCTGACCCAGGACAATTCCTTTATCTCTTCAAATGTAGTTATTCCCCAAATACACAATGATTTATTGAAGAGACTGAGTGAATTGAGTGCAAGAAAATTTGAACAAGTCACGGTTAAACCTGGAAATGTTGAATGGATGGCTAGACAGCTGAAAGTTCATAAACCAGAAATGGCAATTGGCATACTCGATATGTGGGTCCACATGAAACAATCTAAGGAAGTCTCCAACCAAACAGTTGAAGATCTTAATAAAATTTCAGACATAGAAGTTATTGAGGTTCTTAACAAGTTAAAACAACCTAAGAAATTCATTAGAGGAATAAACAGTCAACAAATGGATCTGGAATTAGTCACTCAAACCATTGATGATAAACAAAAGTTCAAAATCAATGCACTACTTGACAGTGGTTGCACAGGAAGCTGTATTGATGCAATGTTCACAAAGGAAAATGGAATCAACACATGAAAGTACCCATGTCCAATTCCTGTTTACAACACAGACAGAATGTTTAACTCTGGAGGATCTATTACAGATTATGTCAAAATGAATATTCAGATTAAAGATCATCAGGAACAACTTCATTTTGCAGTATCCAACTTAGGAAAGACCCAGATGTTCATCAGTCATGAATGGCTTAAACTCCATAACCCAGAAATCGACTGGAAAAACTCTAAAATCGAGTTTACCAGATGCCTTTTAGAATGTACCCCATTAGTCCAAACTCCAATCCCTGAAGAAGACCATGACATCATTAACATTGATGAACCAGAAATCAAAGATGGAGAACACCTTCTAATCATCAATCTAAATAAAGAAATGCAGTACCAAGCATTCCAGACAAAGTCATCTAAACTCACTGAACAACAGTCAAAAGCAAAAAAGACAAAAACCTTCAAGGAAATAGTCCCAAAAGCCTATCACAAGTTCAAAGATGTCTTTTCTAAGGAATCCTTCGATGAAATGCCACCAAAACGACCATGGGATCATGTGATTGAGTTAGTACCTGATGCTAAGGTTTTAGATTGTAAAATCTACCCCTTAAATCTAGCAGAACAGGGAGAACTTGATAAGTTCCTTACTGAGAATCTCGAATCTGGACAGATTAGACCTTCAAAGTCACCAATGGCATCCCCATTCTTCTTCATCAAAAAAAAAGATGGAACTCTTCGACCTGTACAGGATTATTGTCAATTAAATGACATCAAGATTAAAAATAGATACCCCCTACTGCTTATTCAAGAACTAGTTGATAAGCTTAGGAAGGCAAGGTACTTTACAAAATTAGATGTCCAATGGGGATTCAACAATGTCAGAATCAAAGAAGGAGATGAATGGAAAGCAGCATTCTGCACCAACAGAGGACTATTTGAACTGCTTGTAATGTTTTTTGGATTAACAAATTCACCAGCCACATTCCAAACTATGATGAATGTGATATTCAAGCAAGAATAGATGAAGGAAAAGTCATTATCTACATGGATGATGTACTTATCTTCACAGCCACACTTGAAGAACACCATATCATGGTAAAAAGAGTTTTACAAAAGTTCAAAGACCATAAACTCTTTTTGAAACTGGAAAAATGCACATTTGAACAAGCAGAAGTAGAATACCTAGGTCTTCTTGTTTCCCATAACCAAGTCAGGATGGATCTAGCAAAAATCCAAGGAGTAGTTGAATGGCTGACACCTCAGAACAAGAGAGATGTCCAACAATTCTTGGGATTTGTAAACTTCTACCAAAGATTCATACTAGGATTTACACATGTTGCCAAACCTTTAACAGAACTAACTGGAAACAACACTTGGAAATGGACAAAGGAACAGGATGACACTTTTGCAGAAATGAAGAAGCGAGTAACAACAGCACCAGTTTTAGCAATGCCAAATGATACAGGCAAATACCATGTTGAAGTAGATTCTTCGGATTGTGCAAATGGTGAAATTTTATCCCAGCAACAACTTGATGGAACCTGGCAACCTATAGCATTCATATCTCATGCTTTAAATAGCACAGAAAGAAACTATGAAATTTATGATAAAGAAATGCTCACTATCATGATGGCTTTAGATAATTGGAGACAGTACCTTCTGGGTGCAAAAGAAGTATTTGAGATTTGGACAGACCATAAAAATCTTGAGTATTTTAGAAAACCACAGAAGTTGAACCAATGGCAAGCCAGATGGGTAACTGAAATGCAAGAATTCCACTTCACCCTGGAACATAAAGCTGGAAAACAGATGGCTAAAGCAGATTTCCTCTTGAGATGAGCAGGTCATGAGAAGGGGGTAAATGACAACAAAAATGTCATAATGCTTAAACTGGAATATTTTCAGCAACATGATGTTATAGGAATTGACAAATCTCTGATGTCTCATATCAAAAAAGCATTAAAAAATAGAGACAAAGTCATTGAATGGAATTTAGCAGTCAAGGAAAACAGTTGGAAGGAACTTGAAGATAGAACAATTACATGGATGCACAGGATCTATGTACTGAGAGACAAGAAACTTTGAGAAGAAATCATCCATCTTCACCATGATATAACAACAACCAGACATCCAGGACGATATAAAATCCAAGAGTTGATTACACAGAATTACTGGTGGCCCAGACTACAGGCAGACATCAGGAAGTACATTAATGGATGCAAAGTCTGTTAAAGGACTAAGCCAAATCAAACTTCACCTGCCACACCACTGGTACCTAATGTGATTCCATTGAAACCCTGGGAAATTATATTGGTTGATCTAATTGGACCTCTTCCAGAGTCATTAGGGTCAAATGCCATCCTAGTCATAGTAGATTGGTTTACCAAAGCAGCCAAATTCATCCCTATGACAATCAAAATTACATCTATGGGAGTTGCTAAGGAATTCAGAGATCATATCTTCAGGAACCATGGACTTCCCAAATGAGTAATTAGCAATTGAGGACCTCAATTTGCTTCTCAGCTCATGAAGGATTTATTTAGCCTACTTGGAATGTCACAGAACCTGTCAATGGCTTATCATCCTCAGACTGATGGACAAACGGAAAGAGTAAATCAAGAAGTCAAACTCTATCTAAGGATATTTGTTAATCATCAACAAGATGATTGGTCTGAATGGATGTCACTTGCAGAATTCTCTTACAATGACAAAGTTCACATGTCAACTGGTTATTCGCTGTTCTTCTTAAATTCAGGACAACACCCATGGAAAGGAATAGAACCTTCAGGAATGGTTAAAACTCAAAGTGTCCAGGAATTCATTGATATGATGACACACACATGTCAAGAAGCCAAAGCATCACTTAAAATCGCTGCCAAAAACATGAAGTGTTTCTATGACAGGTCAACTAAACCATCATGAGAATACAAAATTGGAGATAAGGTTTATCTTGAAGCAATAAACGTCACAACGGACCATCTGGCCAAGAAATTAGAGGATAAACGATATGGACCCTTCGAAATACTTGAGAAAGTTGGATCATCAGCTTACAAGTTGAAATTACCCATGCAATGGAAACAAAAGCACCTGGTCTTTCATGAATCACTTCTGACACCATTTTCAGAACTGACATTGTCATTTCAGAACCAGGAACCCCCACCACCCCTGGACATTATTGATTGACAACCTGAATATGAGGTTGAAACTATTCTGGACAGCTGGATCAAACAATCAGGATGTGGTCGCAATCGACAACCAGTAATGAAGTATCTAGTTGATTGGAAGAATTACCTGAAGGAAGCCTGAACATAGGAACCCATTGGTAACCTAGAAAATAGCCTCAAACTAGGAGAGGAATTCCATAAAAATCACCCAGCTGCTCCTCAATTAGAAACATGATCATTACTCATAGTACCCCAATATTCCTTTGAAACTACACCCAGAACCCCTGGAAATTATGGACTTCATATGGACCCCAAAAACCATTGCAAGTATTGCAATTGGAATTGCTGTTTCAGTCACCACTATCATCATATTCACCAGCATCATCTACACCACCCACTTTGCTAACTGTGATATACCAGACAACCTGCTCAACAAATCAATACATCTCAGAGCAATGGGAGAAATGGCAGCAGAGGAAGCAGTCTGATCACAAGGATGTGATTCTTAGAGGAGGGTTAATGTCATGAACCGCTCATTTTGATTATTCTTTACGTTTTCTTTTCTAATTATTAAATAGTTTCTTATAATTTCCACAACAAGAACAAATGAAAGCCAACTCATGTTGACACATGAGGATAACATGCATCAGTAGTATACATTTCATTTCATTCTATTATTAGTATAAACACATTTGTAGCACATGTTGCAGTACACAGCCACAGTGCACAGTCATAGTTATTAAATACATGCATAGTACATATGTTTGACTCACCTTTACCATGACTCCTTATGAACATGCATCACAAAAAAATACTGTTGCATACATGTCCAGTTATAGCAGGTATGCTTTACTGGGGCAATTATTGCCACAGGTATGACTATTACTGCCAGTTATTGATCATGTATGTATATAGTTGAATTTTATTATCATTGCATGAGAATATCTGCCAGTTCTTTGGCATATAAGCCCATAAAAGAATTTTTTTCGTCATATATACTTGGGGAGTCTCATATAAAACTTAAGCTCCTGAGACACTGCCGCACTTTCAAATCTGTCTACAAATAACTTCAGCATCTAAAAGTACTGTACTAGAAAACTATAAAGCAGCAAATCCAAAGTCTTCCTCATCACCAAATCCTTCTCCATCCTCAGCTCCAAGGCATTCATCATCTATATCATCCCACTCCTCTTGACCCTTGCTTTCAACCCCTTCATCTTCAGAGACACATTCCTCCATAGTTGAATCATATCCATTGGCGTCACCATCAGAATTGGCGTCACTCGCACTGCCGAGCTGATTTTCATCTCCATCAGAGTATTCTTTCGAAGGATCGCTGTCGAGATCTTCTTCTTGAACATCAGCATTTTGAACATCGAGTGGATCCCGGTCATTGTAGAAATAGTTAGTTGCTGATCGAGTAGAGTGGTGGCCTACACCTCCACCTCGGAAGCGCATTAACATATCCCGATCAACAAATCTAACAAAAATTAGTCAAATAAAAGAACTCATAGTAAATGACTTACTGTCCACATAAAAATTGCCAGTCCTCGTCGCCCTCAGATTCAGTATGCGCTGTTGTGCTATGTGGGAGAATATCAACAGTGCATCCATGAGAAAATGCTGGAATTAGATGAACGCCACGAATAACATGCTCAGGATCCAAGAATCCAAAGGCATATGAATCACTACTATCCACAAATCCAATGCGATGTAGGCGTTTTGATTCCATCCTCCTCGGTGGCATACATCCCTGCCATACCAACGCACATACAAAAACTCGAGTTGTTGTGGTTCAAATATTTGATGTCCAGAACCAGTGAATTGAACTATGGCATGAAAGATGCCAAGAACACGACCAAACCAATATGGGAATTCGCCGTCTTCTTCCCAAGATAGTGTTATAAAGTTAGCCTGAGTTCGGGCATTGAGGGAATCTTGAGCTCGTCGAAGGTCATATGTTGTATAGTTTACACACATCACCTTGTGCTTGTAGATGCGGTTACCGACAATGTGAAGTGAGTTTTGTTCTTGAGGGGTAAATGATTCTTGATCGCCACAATATTCTCAGCCCAAGACACGGCCAAGAAGGTGTTCTTTTAGCCGTGGAAGAAAATCCTGGACAGAATTAGACTTTATAACAAAGAATGTAGCACATATCACTTACCTTCAGGGCTGGATCATCTTTGTTCTCGCCAAGCCAATGGGGAAGTTCCAGTTTATGGCAAACATCAGCTGCAATATGATGGTGGTCGAGTGCTGCAGTGAAGGGAAGATCCTCAGTCTCATTGAATGGAACTCTGGGTGTAGTTGATGCCATTTGTTCCTGAGTCTTCTCTGCCGTATTTCGAAGTTTTCGCTTCTGTGAATTTTCATGCTGAGGTGCATGCTCGCACATATTCTTGAGTATACATTCTCGACGCTCCTGTTTGGAGATTCCTCTCTTGAAGTAGGATTTCCCCTTATGGACACGGACAAAGAATGATTTGCCACATTTATGTTCGAGTTTACCCTTTGAAAAAAAACTGTAAGCTTTTATATTAGAGAATAAACAATATACTGTTACCGTCTGCGTTGATGTACCATCTGCTGTTCCAAACATTCGAATAAATGTGACGTAATCCCCCAGTGAGTGCAGTTTATAAGTTTTCAGATTAAATTTTCTTATATTTCAAAGACGCTTCTTGGGACTTGTAGCTTGATGACGAGTACCTTTAGTTGCAGACTTATCACAAGATTTACTGGAAGCCATGGCAGCTTTTCTTCGACCACGAGCAGCATCTTCGGAAGGTAAATCTTTTGTTACAAAAGCCTCACAAGTAGTTTTTGCGAATTTTCGAAGAATTTTGCCGAGTCTCGTAGTTGATGAATCCAGAGCATCAAGTGTCGAATCTGTATGAAGTCGGAGTTTAGCCAGTCCATGCCAAGTTGAAAGCTCAAAGAGAAGCTCTTGAATAATTGCATCGTGTGGTCGGGGAAATAATCCTTCAAAAGCAGGAATACAACACTGTAGATAAATATCTCAGTTCATATAGTAACTTATGCTATCAATAAATGAAACTTACCTGCAACAAATCTTCGAAATCTCTAGCAGCTAATTTCTTCATTGCTGCAACATTTGTTGTGAACCTTCAAACTGTATCATTCCCGAATGTTGGAATTTGACGAAATCTTGTAATATCATTAAGTAAATCAATGTATAATTAGAAACTGCAACTCACCTTTTGTTCAACTTTTGAACACCATCACCACCAGTAGCATGAAGTATATGGAGGAGATGAGTGAATGTTGCCTTCCAGATACCTAGCTCAAACTCATGAAGCAAGTCAGGGACAAACATGTTGTGGAAGTTGAATCCATGGGGCCCTAGTCGCTCCGAAAATGCATTCTGAAATAGAAAACATTCATGATGTAGCACCCATGACTAAAATAATAATTAGACTCACTCGTGTTGCCATCAAAGAATGTTTTGAGAGTTGAAATTCGACTTCGAAACCATTTATTCTTGCACCCTCTTCATATATAAGCTTTTGGGCCTTTTCAACTCTTTCTTGTCAGTCTTGATTGTCGACTCAAAGCTTGGTTTCACGGATTTTGCGATCAAGTTTCATACCAAGGTTGGGAACTTGATTAATTTCCACAAGGCATCGAGGACATAAGCATTTTGCTAGATACTTGATACACGCCAGCAGAATCCTAGTAATGATAATGGTAGAATACTGCGAAAAAATCATTAAAACACTCACTTCTCAGGATAGTCAGCTGAGTATGTAAAGAACCGAGGGAAGAATCGATGCAGTATCTCATCACAGCATTTCACAATAAAGCCATGTATATAGGCATCCATAAAATCGTTGTCAAGAAGAATAAGCCAGACTGCTTGAATAATTTCACAGCGGCAGTGTTTCAGAACTTCGGCACTGGCAGGTACTCCAAATTTCTCGCAATAGGCATCTTGGAAGTCATCAACAAGCTAAAGATACTGTTTAGAATAAGTTCTTTTGAGAAAAGAATTTATTACCTTAGGTATATATGCCAAATGATGTGCCGCAAATGAACTTGGCTTCGCACGAACATATTTTGATTGATTTCCAATATATAAGTATATTGGCCATAGAGAAGCATCACTGAAGCTAGTGAGATGTGTTGAATCGGACCAGATCATTAGTCCTAGTACGACATTTTCTATTTCATCCCCAGGTTTGCGATGAAGATGTTGAATTTTTGCGTGTTCCTCCAAAAAAGCATCAGATGAATAGAGTTCAGAGTGAATTTGCTCAGGAGGTCAATTGGGGTCAGGCTTCCAGTAAGTCTTGTAAGGTGAGAATGTAAATGTTTCAGCTGCTGTTTCCTGAAGAGCTGCTTTAATTACTTGAAGAAGTGGTCAATGAAAGAGGCCAGGTATCTTCATTTTTGGTGATTCATCCTCAGATGCAAATTGAAATCCTTCACCTGGTAGGGATATTGTTAAACTTTGTTCAATCCAGCCATCCTTAGCGGTGAAAGTAGAGTTTCTATGAGATTTTGAGGAACTGTCTGCGAGACCATCCAAGCATGCTGCCTCGTGTGATGCACAAAAGCCAGTAAGATCTTCTTTCTTGAATTCTGGATCCAAAGTACATTACTGACAAGACGATCTAGCTCACCTAAGGATTTCTTAGTTGAACCACTATAAAACCAGTCCATAAGTCGAAAGACAGAGGGACTCTTGAACAGTGCAAAATAATCTAAAGTAGGTTTTTTTGTCAATGAGCTGAAAGACAACCACCATGCCCTAGAGTGGTTTGTATTTGAATCTGCTGCAAAATTCTCTGAATCACAGACATGATTGATCTTAAAGAGTTCATCTGGTGTATACGTTGGTCGTCCAGATGGATATATACGATATATACCATAACTATTTGGTAGAGAGTGAAATGGAGGCACCAATTCATGCTGGGAATCATCAGAGTCGCTCTCACTAGTATTTTGGTACATGTCTTGATATTCCAATCCATCCAGAACAAGCGGTGGAGGGAGAGGTGGAGGTGGAGGTGGCATCTCATCACAAAAACGTGCAGGTAGTCGAATTATACGGTTTGGACAACCAGATGGACAAAGTAGAGGGGCCACTGGAGGGCTTTCATGATGAGAGGCTGAAGGAACTGGAGAGGAAGTCTCGGGAGGCAGCGGAGCGGTCTGGTCAGAATCTAGCAAATCTTCAGAAGTATTGCCTACACTAAGGCAGCGACGACGTTTATTTGAAGTTTCAGCAATGGCATTTTCTCGTCGCTGGCATAGACATTTCTCAGTAAGACTCAACAGTTTCTTCTTGCAAGTCTGCTTGTGTGTTGAGAGTGCACCATTAGAAGCAAAAGGTCGAGAACAAGCGGGGCAAGCAAAACTATAAAATTGTGGAGGCATTCCACATAGATCTGCTATGTTAGGAGAGTAGGCTCTCCTAATTTTGCATGCTTAGGGATAGCAACCACGTTGGGAGAGTGGACTCTCCAAAGGTAGTGTATTGAGGGTGAGGTCAAGGCGAAGGAGAAACTTAAAAAAAGCGAAAAATAAAGGGAGATTAGCACTTAACCCAGAGGCTGCGAGAAAAAAAGAAAGAAAAACCTGAATGTATGCGAAATGAGCGAGAGTTGAGCTGTATGCAGCACAAACAGCCAAGTTGCGCTTGATTTTGAAAAGGCAAAGGCATAAAAAAACAAAGCAAGTGAGATAGGTGAAGGTGGCACTTTTGGAGATCCCAGAAAGTGCAAAAAAAAAAAAGCAAAGCAGAGATAAGAAAGAAGGAGGAGAAAGAGATGATGCACGTGACTTGCACAGACTTGAACGCGTTCTGTGAATTCCTGTATCACATGATCAATTTTCCACGCCTATCGCGCACACGTTCAACCAACTCATTTGGGTGCACTCATCTTTCTTCACACCACCACCATGCCCACTCCCCCTGCTTGTTGCTCTCACTCTCAAAACTCTCTTCCTGCTTGCCGTTCCCATGCAGATCTCCTTCTAGAGAATTTAAGAAGAGGGGGAAAGTCAAGGAAGAAAGAGTAAGTCCTTTATGCTTATCATTTACTTGCTCATTAACTACTTACTAGCAACCCCTTGCGGCCTTATCTTAATGCTGTGAGATGGGTGCCACTTTCAATAGATCCTTTTATCTGTTTTACACGCGTGTTTCATGCAGGCATCTACCAGGAGCCAGAGAATCCAAACGATGAACCGTGAGTCCAAGCTTGGCCAATACTACCTACTACCGCTTACTTTATACACCTTCAGTTTTATGGATGAGGACTGCAGCATGTTCGAATGCATTGTTGCGCTTGTACCGACATTCCCTGAGGTTATTGAGTCCTTTGAGAAGGATCCAGACCAATTTGATATGTTCATCAAGCAGGTGAGTGGCTATATGCGCATTTTTATCTTTGATTTACTTACCATTCAGTAACAGCTGTCATCTGCTGCTGCTACGGCACGCCAAGAAGACACTGCCGCCCTCAAGAATCGCATTTTGAGCTATATCCCTCTTGACATGCTCAACGGAGTTCTCCAACCACCACTCACCTCCGCCCATGCCAAGAGTCTACGAGGCTTCAATCACCTGCAGATCGCAAGGCTGTTGTGCCCTATCAAGTGGCTAGAGAAGTTCAACAATGATCCTAAGTAAGTTACACCTTATTTTTATATTTTCACTACCTCTTGATGTGATGGTGGGTATCAGTGCTTTCATGGAGCAAGTCAAAGATGGCCAGATCAAGATCAAGGCTAAAGACTGGCCTGCTTTTGTCTACTCTGCTGATGTGGAGTTTGACCCAGAGGATGTCAGTAATGGCCTCATGAGGGGATATGTAGGCGTATGTGTGAGTGTTTTTTACTGTAGGCTATCCTCTATCATCACTACTATTAACGCCTCGTTAGGCCTTTCGTTGTATATTCACAGGACCATTGTCAGTTGTTGCTGGGCACCGCCAAGCCACAAAACCGTCAAAAGTGCAAGTACATGGTTTAACGAAGGCAACAGGACGTACGATAGCATACGCCTTTGTTCAGGTGAGTCCATTGGCTTCCCCTTTTTACTTATTTCTGCTTTTGTTCACTATACTTGCTCAGGCGCGAATGACTCTGTGTGCTGCTTCGGAGTGGTCTCGGTATGATGATTACTTTGACCATGGGGCGTTTTTCAACAACATCGTCGGCCTCTTTGAGACTAACCCCTTGGATCCATGGGTTATTGAGACCCTGGAGTGGTTCACCAAGTACATACTCACGCTACAGAAGGTTATCACTGACGTTGTCTTTTAGACAGATCCCCAGTCTCTGTCCTCGTCATCAGAAGAAAAGGAAGCGCAATCAATACCTTGAGGCAGATAGCAGCAATGATGAAGCAGTCAATGAGTTTCTTCATCAACGCATAGCTGCTCTTCGGCAGATGGCAGCTCCATCAGAGGACAAAGATTGGATCATGTGCCCTCCATCATCTTCAACAGCCCATTGACTGCAACATCAGCAATCCAGCCCCGCAACTAGCTCTTCATGTCACCAGGATTACAATGAATATGAATGCATACCAATGCCTTCAGGCCGCTACTCTCCCCAGCATCATCCAACCGAGTCAAGCTCCAGATCCCAGCAGAATTGTTGTTTGCCTTCCACCCTTCAACACTCTGCACAGAATTATATTCGTCAATCTCACGTCCAAGAAAAGAACTCTCATACAGAATCTGAAGACGAAGAACATTATTCCCTTCCCCCCAAGCCAGCCTACAAACGTTGTCACAGCCGCCGGAGATATTAGCTTCGCTAACAGTTTGTTTTTGACTCTTTGTATTCTCATTTTACTTACTTGTCTTTAGCTCACCCAACAGTTTCAGCACTTCACCGACATTTTTTGTACTTTGCCAACTTTCAACACCACAACTAACATCATATCTCGTTGCCATTTTTGTTCGTCCTAGGCCTTCACTGTCTTTCGATATCACAGCTTACAACATATGTCACATTCTGTTCCTGCTCAAGCTATATCATACAGTACCTCAAGTTCACACAAGTCTTGTAGTTCTAGCTCCTGCTTTAAGTTTACCTGTCTGTTAGATGTCTATTATTGTTATCGATAATCAAATTATTATTTTTTACCATGCTATTAGTATCATTTAGTGATCCAAGAATGAAATAGGCAGCATAATGTCTTGTAAGGCGTACCTGGCTAGGTATGCACTCCCCGGCCAGGAATGGTATGCCATCCAGGCATGGTCAGATATGTTCGACAGGTATGATCATCGAAAGATATATGGCCATATATGGCTCTATATCTGCCAGGTAGGCCTTTCCTCTCAGGTATCATCATTTATGTAAAGTTATTAGCATATATTCGTCAGTATTTTTTTGTGATGTGTTTCTTAGTATATATAGTAGTAGTTGTAGATATTATTCTGTAGTCTTTAGCTGGTCATTTCTTACTGCCAATACTACTGGTCTCAACTCCTCCCTCTTTCTCTCTTGAGTTATAGTTTGTGTATCGACCTTAGCACTCTCTATTGAGATTGTGTTGACATGCCTGACAGTCTTTGCCTTCTTTGCCATTTGAAGTGCTGGGGGAGCTGCCTTTCCACACACACCAACATCAGGACCACTGTCAGGTTCCATGGTGCATTTGCACTTCTCACCAGCCTGCTCTTTGCCAGCAGCTTCTTGCTCCTTGTTGTGGTCATTACAGTCCCTGTGATCCCAGTTACCACCACAGCCACCACATCCACCACATCCACCACATCCATGACCTCTGCCATCACCTCCCCTGTGTCCACATCCTCCACCATGTCCTCCATGTTGGAGTATAATCTGGCACTTGCCAGAATATTAATCATCACTCTGCATTAGTAATTAGCTTACTAATTACCAGTACTGTAGACAGTAGTAGAAAGTACTAGATACATTAGCTAGAGGTATATAAACTGCAGATACAGTAGACTACACCTCATGGATTTGTAACCTACAGCCTAACAGCTCAGTACCTAGTGAATATTTCTACAACACTCCACCATGTCCACCATCCTGAGTACCATTGCTGTGGCCCAGAGCATTACGTGCAGCAACTTGTGCCCGCTCGAGTTGGAATGCCTTCTCGTCCTCCTCTGTACCAAATGTAAATAAATTGAGATTGAATATAAAAGAGTGTGCAAACCGCTGGGAATAGACCAAGTGACCTCGTTTTTGTTGATAGTTTTGATAGTCTCCTTCACCATCGCAATCTCCTCCTCAGTGATCGCCCTGTGGAAGCCCACCAGCCCATGGTTATCACCCCACGCATACTTGATGAACGGCACACGACCGTCGAACTTCTCCTTGAGAGGCTCCTACGCTCATGGTAAGCATCTCTGTCGAACGAGTGAAGCGAAAGAAGAAGAAAACCTTGATCTCCGACCATGTCACATCCCCACCACAACCATCGAACTTGAGCGTTGTGCCTTTCACAAATGGCACATCCTCCGACTTCACGGTACCATTCCCCTCCTCATCCTTATGGATCAAGATCTTGCTGCCCAAAAACTCGAGGTACACCTCCTTTGGCTCCTCCTGCTTGTTGTCTCTCGTTGACGAACCACCTGACTTCTCCTTAGCCATCTCGCGGAACGCATTGAATCCCTTCTGGTTGCTAGCGATGGCCTCACGGCGGTGGTTGGCTGCCTTACCTGTGAGGCCCTTTTCTTTGATTTTCATGTCGCAATAGGCTTCTCTGTTCGGATGTTAGATGTACTGGGAGTAAAAAAGTAATAAAATACGTACTTTGTCATGATAAGAAGCTCCTTGTCGTCCCAGGTAGGTTTGGGGTCGGCTTTTAGGAATGCGTCGACGGCTTCAAAGTCACGGAACTCAACAAACATGGAACCCTTGAGCTTTTCGCCCTCATCCCTCCTCATGCGCACAGCGTTTGTCTGTCCGTACTTGTTGAAGAAATCTTCAAGACGTTTTTGTAAGTTGGCTCCTCCCCGAAACCTTTCTACAAAGCTGATTCGATGAAAGCTCTCAATTCCAGTACCGGGTGTTAGACGTA
The DNA here is from genome assembly GCA_036936985.1 of Crucibulum cyathiforme. Taxonomy (NCBI): domain Eukaryota; kingdom Fungi; phylum Basidiomycota; class Agaricomycetes; order Agaricales; family Nidulariaceae; genus Crucibulum; species Crucibulum cyathiforme. The sequence continues at coordinate 15,584 of JASFCW010000089.1, forward strand.
CCGCATAGATGCTCCTCTCGAACGCACCCTTAGGTTCTTGAGGTTCTGTTGTCCGGCGAACCTTGGTTCCAGTCTCATCAACCTCGAGGAAGGTGCTTTGTCGGAGGGCATTGGCGACCCATGTAATATCATGGGCACCAGTAATGGCGTGTATACGCTTGAAGGAGGCGACAGTTTGAATGGGGATCCAATGGTTGGGATCCTTCATGTAGAGAGTCCACATGAACCTAGTAGATCCATTATATTTAGGGGGTGGAACGTTATATAGATATAGCGTACTTGTCATACGGAAGGTTAGAGTCAGCAAAGTAGAACTCGGCTGTGAAAATAGGAAATACGTTACGACTAGAACTTAAGAATTGGACAATTCGCACGTACTCTGCTTCACGGTATCGAGTATCTGCGCCTTTTCCTCTTCTGATGACTCGGCAGATGTATTCGTCGGTTTTGTCTCCTCCGTCTTCTCCACCGCCTTTACATCCTCCATCATCACATCCTCCGTCTTGTGCTCGACAGTATCAACGGTCTTCACATCCGCGACTGCGGAACTCTCAGACACTTCGGCCATGTCAAAGATAAGTCAAAAATAAGTAGGAAAAATATTTGTTCCATTTGAAAATGCCGAGAACAAGGGCTCGGTGGAAGGGATATCTGGTGCTGCGACCGCAAGCAACACGCCGACAACACCCAAATTGGTAAACCCCCATCACTAGCTCAATTACTGTTGGGCAAACGTTAAATTATACTGCACCTGCAATGAGTGTTAGTGTGTTGATATTCACCGCGCAGTAGAAATTTGGTTTAGGCTTAGCTTCGTTTACCTAAAGATTGCTTATCTATTCGAAGATAAATTCAATTAGTTTTGCGAATTGAACCCCGTTGTGCCGCCTCTGAAATGACCCGCCATGGCAGTCTTGAACTCGGACTATGTATTCATGACGGTCAAGTCCGACCCGTTCCACACTAAATTTAGCTGTTCATAGTCCAGACCCACAGTATTTCGGAATCGCGCCACCGCAACTCGCCGAACAACCGCCGTCTCCCCCTAATGGACTCTTTGTCCTGGCAAGCTCGGAAGAAACTTTTCATTAGCAAAGAACCAAGTGCTCTGTTGCATGGATCCGATATACGCTGGTTAGAACATCACCAGCGCCGCTCCAGACATCTCCAAGGCCGCTGTTCCTTATCTGTCCTCCCTCCCTTCACGCACTCCCCCTTTGCTTAAGGCCGTTCAGGCTGATACGTGTCTTCTACGCAAGCCCACTCACGACCCAAATCTTTCTGCGCCAATACATCCGTCAAGAAGCGCGTATGGCCCCTTCTGCGGTTTTGGCAGACTTATGAGACGGGTATATGGTTGTAGCCCGCGCATTCCTGTTGCAATTCGATGCACCCTCCATCTCGCGCAGTCGTGCTGCTTCGAGCATATTTCACGTCATCTACGCCTATCTATTTACTCGAAAGCGGCAGCTACCACCACGAACCAACTTTCTTCCTGTCGTCGCCGTGGACGGCAGCAAGCTCAACCTCCAACTCTTCAATAATTGCCTAGACGGGCACCAGTCTCTTACACAACTCCTACACGCGCCTACCCCTCCGATGACTCTGTCCCTTCGCCCATGCACCCATCAATAAGCCCATCCCTATCACCTTCTCTACCCTCGTGTGTATTGTCTTCGGAACGCGTCAGAAGGTTTCATAAGTCGTTGCAGACGCGAGAGATATGAGGAGGGGCCTCAAAGAGTGTTAGAGACGAGTAACGGGGCTCAGGATCCGCTTGCTCTGCTCACTACTCCACCATTTCTCTACCACTGTGGAGCAGTAGGCGATGATTGGCCTCAAGAGCACGCTCAACGTGAGTCCTGTCCAACGCTACTTGTATGCGAGCTGAATCTTTCGCAGTGCATAGACAACTGCGGTGCCCTGATCGTTGAGTGGGTCGACATCTGCAAGGACAAAGTCGCCGACGGCTGGGGGCCCATCGACGACGACGTCGCTTGCGTCATCAAGCATGCCTAGCCCATCTCAGCCTCCACCCAGGCCTTCGCCGCAGAGACGTCCATCGCACTTTCATCGTCCGCACACGCGGGAAGCCCACCGTTCGGTCAGCCCTCTCACTCGCCTCGATGACAGTGCGGCTGTACTTCTGAAATTTAGAGAGATGCTTGCCACGTGTATTGGTGGGTTTGTGAGCCACATATTTGAGGATGAAGGGGTGGGGGAAGATCATCAGTCTGGCAAATTCCCCACCGGGTTTCCACCCTCGTTGTATGCTGCAGAGCTTCAGGTCGGGTTCTTACTATCTCTTCTCTTATATCCCCCTCGAGCTTTGTCCTAGTCGGGTGTATCAACCCAGCTCATAATTTACCTACATATCCGTAGTGGTGTAGGCTGCAGCTTGCCTTGTCAACGTCGTCATGCACGACCATCGTCTTGCCTAACCAGTACTGGAAGCATCTACCTCGATAGTACCTAAGTGGCGTATATTTCGTGTCGGCGTCAATGAATGTATCGTTGTTTTTCATTCACCTACGAAGCGACTGTAGTCTTTGTATGTCCTCTACCCGTCTTATTCTCCGCATCGGCTGACGCACGTACCAAATCCAGACGCAACTAGCTTTTCCCGTCAACTCCCTAATCTCGAGATCCACCAACTTTGGCTCATTCTTGTAACCAATCTATCTGACCTATACAATGGCACGACAACACCTTCAAACCACCGTTTCTAGTCCTGTTATCTACGCTATACGTTTTTGGAATGGGTTCAACCTTGGACGATTGTCCGTAGTATAGGGAACTATACTGGGCGTTGTGACTGGATGCTAGTCCTGAGCCTATACCTCACACATCCTCGTTCGCGCTGCGTTCGAGTCAGACACAGTAGAGATTCGTCTTTGAGTCCCCTTGTACATTATCCGCTGTAGACTACTTATATGAGTTGACTTCGCCTTTCAATTCCGTCTTCCTCTACTCCGATCGACGTAAGTTCGCGGTATTATAGGTAAGCGCGCAGGCATCTCGGCTTCACGGAAACGGCCTCTTTGGGCCGTCTGTTTTGACAGATTCACAGCGCTTTTACACAGCTTCACTATCGTTTCTTATCATCCACCATCACCATGGCCGATACTCAGAACGCTACTGCTCAAACTGATGCCCCTCAGATTGTGAACAATACAGTGCTTTATGCTGTCTTGAGCAGTAAGTTGGTTATATGTGACAAGTAAATGCTCGGAGCCGCTCATTGTTGAATATAGCTATCGAGATCTTGAAACCACTGAATAAGACTACTAACCCACTGGCTCCTGACCCTGTCTTGGTGATCACTGTGGATGATAACGTGGTTTATACCTCCAAGAAATTGAAAAAGAAGATTATTCCAGTCTTGGAAGTTAACCGAGAGATGTAAGTTAAAATTTAATTAGAAATACTTTGTATTTATACGCTATCCTTTCAACAGATGCTTCAAGACATCTTCAACCATCAAGATCGAGAGTATACGTTCAAGCAGGAACCTGGTAACTGGAAAACAGCATATTCTAGGGGTATATCAAGGGAAAATTCTAGATTTTATTGGCAAAGGTGAAGTATGAAAGCTTTGATGGTTTATTTTATTAAAATAAAATTTCCTGCAGATGTTAAATGCAATTTAAGGAATGGTACAGAAGTCATAACTGGACTTGCCCTTACCTTTTTCTCCTCTTCTGTGGATGATATTATCAAGAAGATTGAGGCTTCAACTTCTGGTCTGGACCATAAAAACATCAAGACTGTTTCTGGATTTGTTGATACTGGTTCTTCTTTGGCTGTTCCCCTTGGTCAAGCACTGGATGTTATTGCAAAACTTACTAAGAAGCTATCTAATGTATGTTGATTTTATATTTGGATAATATGTTTATTCATTGATAATTCTGTAGGTACATCCAATTCTCAGTGTATCATGTTCTGTCTTATTATCTGTGTACCAGGTGAGCCAATTTTTTGAACATTGTATCCTTAGTCTATGTCATCAATTCTTTCTTTTAAGGTGATCAAAGCACAAACTAAGCAAGATGAGAATGTTCAAAAATTGGTTGAAGCCTTAAAGGACATGTTGTTAGCTTGTCAAAATTGTCAAAATTTTCCAGAATTTTCCAAGCCAGGCAATGCCATTGAAAAAATGGCTATTTTGACAGTTGAAATTGGAGTCCTTCTTGAAAATTATAATCATGCTTGCTTTTCAGGTTGGTATATTTATTTAATAGTCATTAAAAGATCTTATCCTAACTATTATGTATAGCTAGAGCTTTGAAATTAGCTATTTCTCAAGAAATGCAAGTTCAAGTTGATGAATTGTATACAAGGGTCCTTGAAACTAAAAAAGACTTTCAATTAAAAATTATTATTGGGATTCGAGATACTGGTATGTAATTTGATTAATTTTCATCTCATCTCATTATATAACCTTTTATAAAGTGGAAACAGAGAAGCAAAGTAAGAAATCAAACATTCTAATCTGTTCTTTCTTTAAAATTCTGCTATTCTTAGAACAACTCAGGAAAGATATTTATAAATGGCTTTCTGCACCAGACCCTTCAAAAAACTTTAATCAAGCTTATGAAAAGCATCTTTCAGGTACAGGAGCTTGGTTTCTTAATGGGACAAAATATAAAGAATGGAAACAGAAAGTGGACTCATTTTTATGGATATCTGGAAAACGTAAGTGTTAGTTAGTAAATCAAAAGCACACACTCACTTATCTTTGCCATTTAGCAGGTAGTGGGAAAACTATTTTGAGGTAGGAACTTCAGTTAATCCATAAAGCCAACCCTAAATCTGATCTTAGTTCAACTATTATTCAAGATATTCAAGAATATTGCACAGAGAAAAAAGGTTTTGCTAGTGTATACTTCTTTTTTGATGCTAGAAGTGGGGAAACTGAACTTCAAAGTTA
>JASFCW010000090.1:0-20387 GCA_036936985.1 Crucibulum cyathiforme
TAGAAACAGGACGATCAAATGTTATAGGTCATACCTCCTGCGACTAAATTTCCAAGAATACTACAGAGTGTTGAAATCAGAAAGTCAAAAGCAAGAAAAATTCAGAGGCTTACTTAGTTGCACCTCCATCCAAAAGCTGTTTATACACTTGTCCCACGGTTTCAGGAGAGTTACGGTACGTAGATGCGGGTACAAGACGTGATCCTAACACCAAATTAACTCCAACTGAATCATCAGCTGAAAACAAAGCATCGTTGATATTGGCTTGGACTAAGCTTTGTTGCATGTCAAGGTCAGCTATAGGCTGTATATCGTCTAAGAATGCTGTTAAAGCCGCCGCCGCCTGGCTGACCGAAGCGTTGGGAAAGAATGTGATGATATTCATGACCATAGATCCTGTGGCGTTGACCTCGGAAATGTTAGTTCTCGACAGATAAAAGTATTGGCCTGCACGAAGTACGTCCCAGTCAAAGATGTGTTTGGCATGGACGGTTGCGACCTGAGCCATGCTCTCAGTCTTATTTGTAGACAGAATAATCGTCGAGATAGAGGCGTTGAATGTTGGAAATGTTCGGAACGTCGCGGAGACGATCACTCCCCAGCTTCCAGCACCACCCCCGCGCATAGCCCAAAACACTGAAACCAACATTAAAATTTAATTAATAGCGGCGAGTAGTGAACCAACAATCAGAGTTTTGGACTTCATTGGCAGTGACGAGTGTTCCATCGGCAAGGACAACGTCCAGTTCTATTTTCAAAGTTAACCGATGCTATTAAGCAGAAAATGGGCTTGAACACACCAAAACAATTATCAGCAACCAATCCAAGTAACGGCGACATTGATGAATGGCCACCACCTTGGACATATCCACCAGCGGCCACAACGGTCGCCGCTGTTCCTCCAACAGCGAACTTTCCTTCTGCTCTCGTAGCTGCATACATTCGCTGAAGGCTGACACCGCTTCCCAGGGTCACGGCGGAGCCGAGACTTTGTCCTCCGACGACAAAATTGTCGGTGAATGATATGTTCTGGAGCTTATGTGTAGAGATAAGAAGCGAGTTTTTAGCGGTTGAGCGTCCGAGATAGTCATGGCCTGAGCTTTTGATCGCGAGCCGTAGGTTGTGGGCTTGGGCAAATCTCACGCCTGCCTGAATGTATGGAGTTGAGAAACCGGAGGCGTATGTCAACGGAGTTACTTACTTGTATATCACTTGCAGATTCCGCTAGTACGCCAAAGAGAGGAACGTTTCCTTGACCACATACATGGATTTCTGGTTCACATAATGATGGAGGAAAAGAATCATAGTCCTATAAGATATTAGTCATAATTCATCGATACAGTCGCTCGTACAAACCTGTTCCCAGTTTACCTGTAAATGATGTGCATCAAATCGATGGTTTCATGAGAAATGGGAAGGATAAACTACTTGATTCATGGCACCTGGGATCTCATCACGAAACACGGAACTGTGGAGTTGCTGAGGAGTGCAGGCGTCGCCTGGAAGAGTCTTGCAGAACTGTGCCGAAGGAACGACATGAACCAGTCGTCCTGAAACCGAAGCGTTCAGAGATGCCCATTGCATAGCGGTAGGGAATCCTGCATCCCCCGGAACATTTCTGCAAAATTTCTTCGTGATGGTATTGTTAGTCGACTGAGCCCATCCAACAAGAGCAAGAGAAGACAACAGGAGGAAGGAGTATAAGATCATGATGGACTGAGCGGTTTCAAAAGCCGAAATAGATGGCAGACGCTAATATAAGGATCACACATTGTTGATATGGCTGCTATTGATAAGCATATTCGCAGGATGTATCATCAACATAGGGTCCAACTGGTGATCTATATAATGGTAAGTTTGGGACTTCAGGGGTTGAGTATCTGCCTATCGAAAAGCTCTGACGGGGAGAAGTTACTCTGAGTCTGGGAAGCATTCCTGTTCTCGTGACGCGCCACCACCAAAAGTTCTTCCGTACACGTCATTATTTATCTCGAGTTTTAGGAGTTCGGGTAGTATTGAAACAATGTGGAAGGCAGATGCATGGGAGTTTGTGTCCATGATTAGAACTCGCAACGGAACCGAGTGCTCTGAAGTACCTATGGCTCAGCATCCGGTGTAATTACCCACGATTGAAATATCTTCAAGTAGCATCTGAGGTCTGTAGAGGAGCGTGTTGGTAGACATGGAGATCATTGCGAGAGGTCCTTACACAACCTGCTGTAAAAAAACTTCAGAGGACTGATGCGGCTTCGTGTGATCAATAGTACTGGGATCCATTGACCAGCACATGCCATCTAAAGAAATCCATCAGTCTTCAACAGCCTCAAGCGTCGTGTAAACAGGATGTGATACGTATTGCAAGCACATGAGTCAATATGACAATTATAGCTGCGAGCATTGCACCCGTATTGATACAGCCCAGACGCGACAAGATGAACATTCTTCTCTCTCCATGCATTAAGTAAAACTGTTGATCCCGTTTCTGTTTCGTACAGTGCAGCCATTGAGTTGATAGTTCGATACACTTCCTAAAGGTTAATAGAGCCATATCAATAAGAAAACACCACGCACTGCTAGTTTCCTTTCAACAACACTGACCCCCTGAGTCATAGACTCCAATACTGCGAGCGTAAAATAGCCACCTTCACGAGAGAACATTGCTATAGCCGATCTCAAGCCTTACTTATCCTAGATGACTTTGAGGGATGACAGCCGAGTATCGAGTATTTGGCGTGTCGACGTTGACAGCTCGGGAGCTAATCGTCGCGATGGACGATAGAGTCCGTATAAGTTCTTCTAGTATATACAAGCCTCCAACGTTACGTTGAGCTGAGGTAGTGCAAACTTGTGAAAAAATAGAGGCTTTTGATGTCCTGAGTGGATTGCCCACGAGGGCCGGGAAAAAACTGGCAGTGGTCGCAAAGAGGTTACCAGCGACGCGGCAAAATCATACACCCGTATACCCGAGCCTCTTCCCCACAACCTCCACGGGCCACAAAATTATTCACTGTTGGGCATGCCCTGGCCCATAGTATAACCTATTCACCAATTTCGGATCATTCAAGCTTCCAAAGGCAATTAGTCCGTTGGAAAAAGCACTTCCTTCGTCCAGCTTTTTATCCTCGACACTTACAAACGCATCACACAGTCCCATCCTAACCAAAATCTTGCTCAAAACTTGCGTTTGAAACTCTTGTGGCTCACCAGAATGTCGCCCCACACACATGGATAACTTGGCTGCGTTCAAATCCGCTTTCCAGAGCTCATCAGCCGTTAGCATCCGGAAGAACTCGTGACCTCCTCAAGTAGATACCAGTTGCTGGGATGCTGAAGAGAATATTATTTTTTTCCCGAAAATTTCGTCGTCTACATGATTAAGGAGCGTTGATTTATGAGGTGAGTATGATCCTGCCATGCTACGAGTGTGCTGAAGGTCGATAAGCGTTCGTTTCAGCTTCAGTCTCCAAAGATGCCCGGACCGTGGTTAACAAAGTCGTTTGGGTGTCATCTACATCATCGCCCGCTATATCACTGTTCCCGTTTAAAAGGCGTCCAGTCTTGAAGCATAGTTCCAGCTCCAGGAATAGCGCGAATCGTCATTGTCTCCGTGATAGATGACATAGGCATTGCCCAATCCATGCTCTAGTGTTTTCTTTTCATTCCGGACAGGGCACTCTATTCCTGTACCGAAGTTGTTCTCTTCGATCCCATATATTTACAGATGCATTCCCTAGCGCTTTCTAGAAGTCCCACTTCGGTTTGCCTTTGACGTGTGGCGGCAGCATTGGCTTGACAGTGTTCTACCTCCAGCCCACATTGGCGCTTACCATGCACTTCGGCTACGCGAGAGAGGACGGCGACGGAGGAAGTGATGTTCCATCCCCCAGCTGAGTGGGCGCACTCTGCTTCTCTTAGAAGTCGATGTCTTGTTCAGAGATCGCAGGGTGTCACTTAGCATGTCTGGGAGTTCGCACGTCTAGCAACCAGAATCCGCTTGGAGGTCTATGGTTCGTGGAAATACAGTGCAGAGATTGATATAGCTCCTGCATGTGATAGATGGCGGTCATAATCCCTGTATATTCCCCCCCCCCCCTACCTGGGAACAACGTCTGGCGTTGCTTCAGGATGAACCATAGCTGCTCTGAGCACCTCGCTATACGATGTATTCGATTTTCGTGCGCCCGCTACATGAAGAAGTAAGTACAATTCGGCGTGTATGCTACGACACTTGCCTTAGGCGCATGTGCGATGCTCTTCGCTTCCATTGGAAGACGGCCGTTGGGTTATCGATTCTTCCGCAGACCCGGCGAATGTGTACCTCACCTGTTCGACCGAGTGCTCGGAATGGTTGCCACTACCTCGAATCTGGGGAGTATATTGTCCAAGCCGACCAAGGTTCATGGAGATGATGGCTGTTCTTAAGATATCTCACCGGAGAAAATGCGTGGAACATTGTTAGTGGCATATGTGCGAACCATATCGTGATCCTTGACACCACAGCGCCTCTAGCCATTCAAGAAAAAGCATCATTCAATTCAGCGAGCGTCTCTCAATCCTTCCTGCAGCAGTCACCTCCCACTTTCTTGTCGATCACAGTGGATCCCACCTTTCATGATGGTAGGTTGAAGTTTACCCACCGACTCCGGACGGTTCATACCGGACGGGCCAGCCGCTGGCTCACCGCACCGACCCCCAATGGCCCAATAACTACACCCCATTGGTGTTTTTCCCCATCAACGTGGATCAGCCAGGCTCACTCTCCTCTGCCACCCATCCTCTGCCACCCATCCTCTGCCACCCATCCTCTGCCACCCATCCCTTTTTCACTTCAAGTTCCTTTGTTGCGCGTATCATTCCACTTCCACGACCCACCACCTCGCTCTTATCTCCTTCTCGTACCGGGCATTCCTTAGTGGTGAACCCTACAGACCCTCAGCCACGATGTACTTTTATAATGTACGCACTTGTTGTATAACTCCAAACAAGAACCAGCTGCTAAAGCTATGATCTCCTCAGACTAAAAAGGCGCGATGCGTGAGTACGGAGGGGAATATGGGCAGGCGTCGGTCTCAAACGTTGCAGTTACACAACCCCGCTCTACCTACGGACGTGCGTAACTGGTTTGGCTCCCTGAACCGTCGAGTTAGACATACTTAATAACATTCTAGTGGCTACGCGAAGGACAGTCTAACTTGTCTGTTTTCTGCTCCAGTTCACAGGCCCAGCATTCAACAGCTAAAGTTCGCTACATTTTCTTTCCGGGCGACGCTATTTCTGATTTTATTGATTAGGTATTGGATGACCTGATTCACCATCAACTACATCAACTATTGCTGTTGCCGAAGCATGATCACATCTCATGCAGCCCAGGGGAAGGTGTGCCGTATAAAGGAGTGGGGGCAGAAGGTTCCATGCAAGACATCGCCGTTGCTCTTGTTAGTGGAGGATGGCGTAGCGAAGGCAACATCTTGGCTTACATCTCAAAGCACCCTGGTGAGGGTATCGAGCTTCGCTTGAAACTGGTATGCGTTGCCACTTCCTAAGCATACCTGTTAGCTGTCGCTGACGAAGTTCTAGATTTCGCAGCTCGGAGAAGCGATCAAGTTCCTCCATGAAAATAGCCATGTTCATGGAAACGTTCACCCTGTAGGTCTATTATATGCCACTCATTTGTCACCACTTACTGACTTATATCTCTACAGGGAGACATGCTCGTTGATGCGGATGGCAAGGCCAGGCTAATCAACTTTGGCGTGTATACTGCTGTGCAGAAGATCTTTCCTCGAGTGCCGCTTATGGAGTGCACCTGGTATAAGTCTCAACACGAGAATGCAATGGACGAAGTAACCAACCCAACGAAAGAGATGGATATGCACTCATTTGCGGCGTCCATCTACGTGGTGAGTGTACATTTGTTTAATGCCCGCCTCTTTCATTCACGTGACATCACAATAGATCTTTAAGGGAGTGGCACCGTATCATGTGGGCAATGCTTCCTTTCCACCGATGATAGTCAAAGGACATCTTGACCTAAAGAAGCCATCTTATATGCCTGAGGACCTTTGGTTCGCAGTAAAAGCTTGCTGGACGGGTAGCGTTCCATCCTCTCATATGATCGACCTGATCTTGAAAGCCTGTCACCTAACTTCGCATTGATATGGATTCAGCGGAAACGAACACCGTATATATACCATTTATAGTCTTATCACCTCTTTATCTCTTTGGGTTCATGCACGCCTGTACCACCACCAGCACTATTGGTATGACACCGTTGACTTTGTATATTAGAACCAAAAAAAAACATAAATGTATTTAAATAGTCATGGCTTGAGAATGAAAGTCTGGATCCTCCTCGGTCACTGTGACGGTATGCGTTGCCACCACGTTACACGAGACGTCAGTGACATATCGATGTCTCCTATCCTCCTTCATCACCAAAACTCTGCGGTTTCGCTCCTGGCTACGCTGTCGATATCCCTACTTACACATTTCGGGCAATTAGCTGGCCAAACACTATGAAAAGCTGTTGAACCAAAGTAAATATTAGAAAGGTAGTTGGGTGTTGTCGGTAGTTTGATAAATAGTAAATAAATTTGACTATAGAGACCTACTCCTGGTACCTACTGTGAATGTTTCAAGTCGATGCCCGCCCGGCTCTACGTCGTCGTGGCGACTTATCGGGTAACAAGACAGGCGGCCGGCGGGATGTTTGGGGCCAAAGTTACGATCGGCTCCGCCACTGTCTATTCGCGCCCATTCTTCGCGTCTTCCCCTATATTCCCCTCTACTACAGCCTATAGTTGCTGATTTTATCATTAGCTTTGGCACTTGACCTCAAAATCTGGGTTATACCATGCTACGAATCTCCAGAAGACTTCCACCAGAAATTATGCGACCATGAACGCAGAAAGACACAAACCGATAATACACAAAAGTTCTTGTAGTTGTTGAACCAGCTCAATGTTCTTGAGACTTTCGATATATTACCACACAATGGGAGACCACAAGAGGTCATCGATGATGGGCCAGCAACTACACGTCGGCGACTCGGATGTTGTTCCAACGACCTCAGATGCCGAGTACACTTTCAAGTCAGTGACCTGCGGTCAGTGGAGCAGCATGGGTTGGAATGGATAGGTGCGTATGAACGGTCACTTTCCTTCGAAAGATCATAACAAATGCTTTAATTTCAAGCGAACTTTGAGCGTCTGACAGTGGCACAGTATTCATTCAACAAAGCAACCTGACACAATTCGCGACCCCATCCACGATTTTAGAGGTTCCCGGAGCTTCGATCTATTCCCAGCACCTCCACACCGTCGAGAGTATAGGTTGACTGTCAATGAACGGGGTTGAACCTTGAACGATCTATAGGCCGCGCTTTCACTCGTTTCTCACCCTGGCTGCTAGCAAAGATTCTATTCTTGTATCGCGTCGCAATCTTTTCCACATAATTATAGGCACGTTCTCCAGCGTCCCCGGGCCTTCCCGATTAATTTGGCTTTGGCATATGACGGCGACGTGGGCTTGACAGTATCGCCACAGGGCCTGACTCGCTGGTGTCCTTCGCTCTCATCGGGCAGCAGGCAACGAGCGAGGGTAGGAGATGGAGGGGGTTTCTTGAAGTCGATGGACGTCTCTTGAATGCAATAATAAACGAGACGTTTCTCATACATATGAGTATCCTTGTGAAGTGGAGGTGCTCCAGAGCAAACATGTACCACGATTTACGATTCCAAATCCAGCAACCGTCGAATCTCTGTGCACATGGTTGAAAGAAGCTGCCCAGTGCATGAGTGTCTGTTGCATGAAGTTGCTTGAACTGTCTGCTCTTCGAACTGGTCTGGTCCTTCTGTTGGCTATCATGAACAATAGACCGACCGGTGAACATCAGGCGCATGAGAATGGGATAAATTGGTGAACGCCGGTGTACAAGACTGGGACAGACTGGTGTACATCAGGTTTACCAGAATATGACCGACTGGTGAGGATCAGTTCTACGAGTGTAGGACCTACTGATGAAAATCAGGTCTAAGAGAATAGAGCTGATTGGTGGAGAACGGGCCCACTTGAATACGACATACTGGAGAAGATCAGGTTTACGAGAATAGGACCTACTGGTGAAGATCAGGTGTAGAGCCTGATGTAAACGACCTGTGGCAACAATTACCAAGAAACCCAGCACGAAAGCGGTGATAAGTCATGTTGCGTACATCTCTGGGGCCACTGTGGATCTACACAGAAGCCTGATATGCGTACATGGTGTCGCTATGTATGCCCTTGGTGAATGTTCGGACGAAGAGTAGCGGACGACGGGGAATAGCACAAGACTCACAGTGGCCTGCTTTACCTTCTCGCCGGAGATGAACGCTCTATTCAGCTATGGTTGTGGGGATCGTCGTTGACGGTATGCTGCTGATGAAACCGGTGGTTAAACATAGCAAGATGTACAAATCGAGTATGACAGGATCAGACAGATGGGCGCCTGGTAAAAGGAGCAACGCTGTGAGACGTCACTTCCTCATTTACCGACAACAATATCCTAATAATCTCTCCGCTTGGAGAGGTTTTTTGCATTCTAGCGACCAGAAGGTTGACTGCGAAATCTTCAATCGTGTTGTATCTGCTTTTCGGAGTTCGATGCCGAGGCGTGCAAAGTCAGCTTTGCTGAGCCTATAAAAGGCGATGTGACCCCAATCTATTGCTCTTTCCTCCCGCCGTCTTTTCGTTCCACCTCCTTGCCTTTTCCCGCCAGCTTCGCGTTTCCACACAACCTATTCATCTTCTATCTACACTCTTTCATTCTTATAACTTTTTCCTACGAGTTTAATCCGTTCCATGATTCCAGCTATGCAGTCTGCAGATCCTTGCCGCGTCATGAGGCTTTCCAACGTAAGTTCTCTTTCAATTTCGCTTTCGCCGTCGTCTAGCTGCTTATTATATACCCTTCTCAGCTATCTGCCGCTCTCCGAGTGACTAGAACGATACAACCCCATCAAGGTGAAGGAGAAACGCCCCGCTCTTGTTACGTTCTCTTCAACGACACTACCTTGCCTTCTTTACCACTCGACGTACGCTTCTCTTCCGTCTCTCTGCAACGTTTCAACTCATCTTCTTAATAGTTTTTCCTCAATGTAATATCTAATAAATGTAACACCATATTAAACGTCGCAGATACCCAGTGTGCAACCAAGGTCCAGTCATCACGTTAGAAGTACCAATCACTCCATCTGACCGTACTATTAGATCGTTCAACTAATCGTTGATCAAATGAAGCGCCTCCCAAAGCATGGCAGCATCTGCCGTGAGTTTGCTGTAGAACTGGAGGCTGTGCTAGATAGTGGTGTGAGGGTAGAAGGCACCATGTCCGACATCACCAATACCATCTTTAACAGCAAGTGGTGCATGAACATCTTAATGTTCCTATCGAAGCATCCCCACACGGAACGTATACCGCTGGTATGTCTTTACGTATCTCTGTCTGGCCTAGACTGATGAACTCCTTAGATCCTACAAATTGCCAATGCCATTAAGCTTCTTCACAAGGCGGGCATTGTCCACGGCAGTATTTCTCCGGTATGTAGTACGATATGTTCTATTTTGACGATGTCTTGAGATCATTTCTATTAGGGGAATATACTCGTCAGCGACGCTGGAGCGCCACTCGCAATGCTCGCTAATGTGGGCATCTATCCTGCGGTGCAGGAGTTTCTCCCCACCACGGTTACAGTATCGCTCTCGGAGCATGACTTGTACAAGTCTCCAAAATCCAACGATTTAGAGGAAATCACGAACACGACCGAGAAGCTTCAGCTCTACAAGAAGCTTGACCTGTATTCGCTCGCCGTCTCCACTCACTCCGTGAGTGTACTACATTTACTGCCCATATTTACGCTAATACTGTGCCTCGACAGATTTATGAAGGAGTTATGCCCTTCCAGAACGATCGAACGCTTCCCGGCTTGTTACAGAAAGTGACCCATGTTATGTTACGCGGTCATTGCGGTCTTCAGAAGCCTGCAGCCATGCCTGATGACCTTTGGGACGTCTTGCAAAAGTGTTGGAAGAACGACCCTTCCATGACCATCGACGAAGTTATACGCGTATGCGAGGCAAACCTCTAACATCTCCATCATCATATCTGTACTTCCAACCAACATATGACGCTCTTTTTCCTTCTACATCCCATACCCCACTTATCCTTCGGTGGATTGCTCATTTCTATACCTTGCACCCCTTACATTGCACTCCTTACCTTGTCCTCCTTACCGTGTGCATTACCTCTCACCCTTTCCCCCAACGTTCCATCACTGAAAGCACCCTCATTCTGCACATTTGTCAGATATACCACGTTGTATAAGCCTAGAAAATCATGTACTCGTACACCTGCAGAGCTTTTACAATGGCATTAGATTACGCATCTATATTATCAGTGACATCATGTGTACACAAGAGGCTATCATGCATCATCCAGCGCCGTCCAACCTCTCTATCATACTCATCCTCCAATCGGCCCCTCACCGTGAAGTATTTTCATAGACCAGGGCATACGGCATCGTAAACAACACACGCCTACAGCGGGACGCTTGACACTACACGCTGGCCTATTTGCGACTCAAGTGGTCATTCCGTCTCGAATAGGATGTTCTATGGTGCCATTCACTTAGTCACCGCTACTTTGTATAGTGTACTCCACCTATAGGCCGCTACTTTTGAACAGCAGAAATAGGGCCGTCAATTTTACCCCATTTTCTTATCCCTCATGTAAAAATGCTCTAACTGATGAGGCGATTAAATCTACAAGAAGCGATTTCGAAAATATTCACAACTTACTAATTTTGCCATTCCGGATTTGGCGCGTAATACTTGACTTCGTTTTTTACTGAGTGTCATGGCTGATGACGACGACGATCTAGCTGCAGTGTATGCTGCCCTCACTAATCGAACCTCTGCCTACGTGAATCTGACTCTCACTGCTACCTTACCCCCCACACTCTCAAGCAATATTGCCTTCATCTTCGCACTCTTGCCAACACAGACAGGTGGTGTGTTGCCATTCTAGAGGCTGCCGTGGATGACGATGAGGAGCTGGATGAATACGACCCTGACGACGACCCCGATGAGCATGACCCCGACAAGCAGCCCCAGCAGTCACCGCTGGTATGTCTTGTGGTTCTCCAGCATCGCCCCCTCTAACCTCATCCAGTCCGCTGCTATGCGGCATCAGGCTCTTGTAGATGCCGCTGCCACTCATTGTCAAGACCCATTACCCCCCAAGGCTCTCCCTTTACCTTATCATTTCAATCTCTCCCAGTGTGTCCCTCGCCACCGCCGAAGACACTGCCCTCAAACGCTGTTGCATCATTCCTTTGTCGTCGCTTATTAACTTACATGTCGGCAGGAAGACATGCTCATCGATGCGGATGGAAAGGTCACGCTAATCAACTTCGACTTGTACACCGCTGTGCAGAAGATCTTTCCTCGCGTGCCACATATGGAATGCAACCGGTACAAGTCTCGTCAAGAGAACAAGATCGACGAAGTAATCAACCCGACAAAATAGATGGATATGCACTCACTTTCGGCGTCTATTTATGTGGTGAGCGTACTTACACACTTTCGGTTGTCCCTCTTTTATTTATAAGACATGACAACAGATCTTCGGGAGAGTAGCGCCGTATCATCATGTGGGTAATGCTTCCTTCGTACATACGGTGGTCAAAGGTCATCTTGGTCTGAAGAAGCCATCGTCTATGCCTGAGGACCTTTGGTTCGCAGTAAAAGCTTGCTGGACAGGGGATGTTCCATCCTCTCGTACGATCGACCTGATCTTGAATGCCCCTCGCCCGATCCCACATTGATTGGATTCGGCTGAAACAAATACCATATGTATACCATTAATATTGGACTTGTATCTTTTATCTCTTTAAATTTATGTCGCCTGTAACGCCACCATTATGATACCATTGGCATATTGTATATTAGGTATAGAACAGAAGCATATATAGATATTTTCAAATAGTCGTGGCTTGAGAATGAAAGCCTGGATCCTCCTCGATATCTATAACGGTATACATTACCAACCCGTTTACATGAAGCGTCAGTGACATATCGATGTCTCCAATCCTCCATCATCAACGAAACTCTGTGCAATTCACTCCTGGCTACACTGTCGATATCTTCTACCGCACATTTCGGGCAGTGGGCTACCCAGATACTATGTAAAGCTGTTAAGCAAAAGTAAGTATTAAGAAGGTGGTTTGCCGTTGTACACAATTTGATAAATAGCAAATAAGTTTGATTTTAGGGACTTTCTCCTACTGTGAATGTTTCAAGTCGATGCCCGCCCTGCGCTACGTCGTCGTGGCGATGTATCGGGTAACAAGGCGGCCGGCGGGATGTTTGAAGCCAAAGTTGCGATCGGCTTCGCCACTGTCTATTCGTGCCCACTCTTCGCGTCTTCCCCCATACTCTCATATACTATAGCCTATAGTCGCTTAAAAATTCGGGTTATACCATGCTACAAATCCCCAGAAGACTTCCACCGGAAATTGTCCGATCATGAACGCAGAACGACACAAACCGATAATCCACAACCGTTCTTGCAGTTGTTGAACCAGCTCAGTGTTCTTGAGACTTCCGATATGCTATCACACAATGGGAGACCACAAGAACTCATCGATGATGGGCCAGTGACTCGGACGTTGTTCCAACGACCTCAGATGCCGAGTACACTTTCAAGCCAATGACCTGTTGTCAGTGAAACACCATGGGTTCGATACATTGGAAATGGATAGGTGAGCATGAATGAGTCACTTTCCTTCGAAAGGTCATAACAAATGCTTCAATCTCAAGCGAACTTCGAGCGTCTGACGGCGGCACGGTTGTTCATTCAACAAGTATAATTCACGACACCATCCACGGTTTTAGAGGTTCATTGAGATTCGATCCATTCCAAGCTCCTCCGCGCAGTCGGGAACATAGCTTGACTATCAGTGAACGGGGTGAACTTTGAACGATCTATAGGCCGCGCTTTCACTCATTTGCCACTGGCTGCTGGCAAGGATGCTATTCTTGTATCGCGTCGCAACCCTCTCCACATAATTATAGGCACGTTCTCCAGCGCTTCCAGGCCTTCCTGATGAATTTGACATTGGCATATGGTGGCGACGTGGGCTTGACAGTATCGCCACAGGATCCGATTAGAGGACCTCACTAATGCCCTTCGCTCTCGTTGGGCAGCTGGCGACAAGAGAGGATAGGAGATGGAAGGTTGATTTGAATTGCTTGAAGTCGATGGATGGCTCTGGGATGCAACGTTAAACGAGGTGATTCTGCACCATCTCAGATATATGGATCTCCCTTGCGAACTGGAGGTTCGAGAGCAAGCATGTATTGCGATTTGCGATTCCAAACCCAGCGTCCGACGACTCTGTGTGCACATGGTCGAAAGAAGCTTCCCAGTGCGCGAGTGTCTTCGCTTGTCCTGCTGCATAAAACATGAATTGTCCGCTCTTCGAACTGGTCTGTGCCTTCCATTGGCTATCGTGGGCGAGAATGGGACCGACTGGTGGACATCAGGTGTAGACCTCAACTCATCCGACCTATAGAAGCTATTAGCAAGAAAGTCAGACGAAAGCGATGATAAGTCTTGTTGCGTACATGCCTGGGGCCACTGGATCTACGCAGAGACCTGATATGCGTACATGGCGTCGCTCTGCGTGCCGTTGGTGAATATTCGGACGTCGCGCTCCCTTGCTGCCCCCCAGCTACAGTTGTAGGGAGCGTTGTCGAAGTCTTTATCGCTGCTACTGATATGTTTGTCGTTGCTGCTGATATGCTTGTCGCTGCTGCTGATATCTTTATCATTGTTGATGAAACAAGTGCTCAAACATCGGAAAATGTATGAACCTGGCATGGCAGTTCCCAGGGCATATAGGTGAGAAGCAAGCAAGCTTCAACCGAATGACAGTTCCTGGCCTATAAGAAGAAAGCCTCACCGACATGAAAAAAAGTTGACAGGTATGGCGCCTGTAGGTAAGAAAGAAGGTGAAACGTCATTTCTCCATCCACCGACAATGCATATTGGCCTTCCTGTCCGTTCAGAGAGGATTTGCACTCTGGCGACTGGAAGGTTGACTGCGCCATCCTCGATCGTGTTGTATCCGCCTTTCGGGGTCCGACTCCGAGGCGACCAAAAGGCAGCTCTGCCGGCCCATAAAAGGTAATGCGACTCATTCATTGCTCGTTCCCCAGGCAGCCTTTTCGTTCTACCTCCTTGCCTTTGACCGGCAGCATCGCGTCCTCATACAACCTATTCATCATCTATCTACACTCTTTCATTCGCATAACTTCTTCCTACTGGTTTGATACGTTCCATGATTCCAGCCATGCAGTCTTCAGATCCTCCCCGCGTCATGCTTTCCAACGTAAGTTCTTTTTGAATGTCGCTTTGGCCGTCGTTCAGATGCTTATTATATGCCCCTTCTCAGCCGTCTGCTGCTCTCAGAGCGACTGGAAGGATGCAACATCAAGTCGAAGGAGAAACGCCCCGCTGCCGTTGCGCTCTCTACAACAAAACTACACTGTCTTCTGTACCACACGACGTACGTTCTTCTTCCGTCTCTGGAAAATTTTCACTCATCTTCTTTATAGTTTCTCCTCAATGTACTATCTAATAAATGTAACGCCATGTCAAACCTAGAAAATACCCAGTGCGCAACCAAGGTCAGGTCATTGCGCCGGAAGTACTAATCATTCTATCTGACCCGTTATTGTTAGATCGTTCAACTAATCGTTGATCAACTGAAACGCCTCCCAAAGCATGACAGCATCTGTCGCGAGTTTGCGGTAGAGCTGGAGGCTGTGTCGGACAGTGATGTGAGGGTAGAAGGCACCATGTCCGACATCACCAATGCCGTATTCAACAGCAAGTGGTGTTTGAGCGTCTTAGTGTTCCTATCGAAGCATCCTCACGCTGAGCGTATCCCACTGGTGCGTCTTTGTGTATCTCTCTATCTGGATTAGGCTGATGCACTCCTTAGATTCTACAAATCGCCAACGCCATTAAGCTTCTTCACAAGGCGGACATTGTCCACGGCAGTATTTTCCCGGTATGCACTACGATATGTTCTATTTTGACGATGTCTTGAGATCATTTCTATTAGGGGAATATGCTCGTCAACGACACTGGAGCGCCATTCGCAATGCTCGCTAACATGGGCATCTATCCTGCTGTGCAGGAGTTCCTTCCGACCACGGTCACAGTATCGCTCTCGGAGTACGACTTGTATAAGTCTCCAAAATCCAACGATTTAGAGGAAATCACGAATACGGCCGAGAAGCTTCAGCTGTATAAGAGCCTCGACCTGTATTCGTTCACCGTCTCCATTTACTCCGTGAGTGTACAAGATTCAATTGCCTACTATTTACGCTAACCCTATGCCTCGATAGATTTATGAAGGAGCTGCACCCTTCCAAAACGATCGAACCCTTCCCGGCTTGCTACAAAAAGTGACCCATGTCATGTTACGGGGTCATTGTGATCTTCAGAAGCCTGTAGCCATGCCTGTTGACCTTTGGGATGTCTTGCAAAGATGTTGGGAGAATGATCCCTCCATAACGGTTGACGAAGTTATAAGCGTATGTGAGGCAAACCTCTAGCATCTCCGTCATCAGATCACCTCTGTACTTCCAACAAATACACAACACTCTTTTCCTTGTACACATCGTACCCCACTTAACCCTCTGGTGCGCTCATTTCTGTGCCTTGCTCTCCTTACATTGCTCTCCTTACCTCTTCCTTCTTGCCGTATACTGTACATCACCTCTCACTCTTTCCTCGAACATTCTATCACTGAAACATCCTCATTCTGAACATTTATCCAATATACCACGTTGTATAAGCATGGACAATCCTGTACTAGGACAACTGCACGAGCTTTTACAATGGCATTAGATTACGCATCCACCTTATCGGTGACAGATTCGAAGATCACGTCCAAGGTTAAATTGTTCATTTACTTAGGTTCAATGTTCATGGAATGTCGTCACATATACCGATCAGTTGACCGCACTATCGTGCAGATAACATTGATATTTATTGCGTATATCCCTCCTTCCTTCCTTCTCCCCCTTCTTTCCTCAAAAGTGTGTGGACACTGTCCTGCTTCCCGATTAGCTACATCTCGCTCATCGAGACCACCCATCGTGGTATTAACCAATAGAATTCAAATAGACTTTACCAACGTGAATATCTTGCTCAGATACGGTTCCGATGACACATGGAGGGACGATTTTGGCAAGGGTGGGTCAAATTCAACTTTCCAATTTATCTGGACGTGTTTCTGGTTGGACATAAGTAGTCGGGAAGTGACAGAGGGGCATCACTTTCGAACCAGGTCGAAGTGCTGAGTATGGTCTTCGTCAACCAATACCAGAGGCCCCTACTCACCTGACCAGTACTGACGCTTCGGCGGCGTATAGGAGGATTTGGTGGCCACCATTCGCGATGAGGCAAGTATAAAGCCATCGTTCACGACTCCAAAATCAATAAACGCGTATTGTAGAATACTAATGACCTCTACATAGTACAGATCTTGGATGAAGGACCCTTGGTGTATCTAAAGAGAAAAAACTGATAGAGGGATTTTAAGATTTCCATGACACGAGCACGAGGTACAAAGACTCATACCTTGCCAATTCCTTTTAGTTTCAGCAACCGCGAGCCTCACACTAAGTTACAACTCCTTGCAAGCACACAGTCACCAAATTCTTGGAGGCTACCGACAGATATAAGCAGGTACAGCCTATTTAAAGCTTGTACCCTCGTGTCGCTCGGCATCGATGAATGATAAGTAAATGACGACAGTCAGGAACTTATCGAGGATGACAGTACGACCTTTTGAATAAATAGAAATTGTAGAATTGCCGTGCGCCTCCGTGATAGTTGTTGTGGTCAAGGTGTAAGTAACAACAGTTGCCAAATGTTTATTGCGGCCGGCTGTCGCACTGTGCACACGCAGTCCCACTTACTACACACAGTCTTTCCCTTTCACACAACTTCCACTGGTCATAATCCCGCATCGAGCCTAGGCAAAAGCTGCTTTCCTGAATAAATGAGATTATTCGGTTTAAAAAATGGAAATACTTGCACTAGCTCTTTTGCCTTGCTTTTAGCCGACGTGTCCATCTAGCTGCGCAATGTCGTCCAGACTTTACACTTGACTCGTTGACTCTCCCAACTGTTGTCAAACAAGCATGGTCAACTTTTTGGGTCCAAAATCCGCTCTCTGGAGCTTTATCTCGGCGGTTGGCATCTGGAAGGCCACTTATAAACGACCACAGACTTATACTTGTTAAAGTATGTGGCAGATGGTTGGAAGGATCCTATTCGATCATATCATATCTTCTGGATAAGACATGTTAACTGCAGATGCTGTGAGTGTAATTCTGCTCCATTAGTTGTCCAGCGAAAGTTAATGAGCCTTTTTTTCGACTTCCAACGCGCCCAGCCAAGGCAGACGACGTCATCCATGCGTACACAAGAGGCTTTCATGCATCATCCAGTGCCATCCGGCCCATGGTCTTCTCTATCATCCTCATCCTTCAATCGACCTCCCATCGTAAAGTATTGTCGTAGATCAGGCCATACGGCATCGTAAACCGACACCACCTGTTCTATTCCTGTATCGAAGGTGATTCCCTGGATGTCCCCGCTTCGCTCTGATTTGACGTGGTGGCGACATGAGCTTGACAGTATTAACACAGGGTCTGCCTGTCGTCGCCACTGGCGTTTGTCCTCGTCTTGGATTACGGAAGACGAGAGCGGCTGAACGAAATGGGTGTTCTATTGGGATTGACCGGGACGTGAGATGACCTCCTGCCTCTGGGCTCAAGGGCGCTGAATCATCTTGAAAACATGCGATGCCGCGCCCAGAGATTTATGATGTAAAGGGTGTAACGGATACTGCTGGGAGATCGTGGTTGAGCGAAGGACTTCTGCTCGACTGTCGCTGCTCTTGTGTGTGGAATAATCACTACCCACCTGGTGGATAGAGTTGTACCTTAGGCCGACGTTTATCTGCATCAATGAGTATGCCTTGAACTCACCAGTGTCCTTGGAATGATCAACTGAAGGATCTGATCTTCCGGTGATTTGTATTCAAGGAGATCAAAGGGCGCCATTTGTCGGAAGATATACTCTCCCATCTCCTTCAATACTAAGAGGCTTCATCATTTGGCAACACCGTTCCTGATTTAGCCTCGTCAGTTTCATAGCTTCCAAGTGAACAGAAGGGATGTAACCAGGGCTTGCGATATACTCACTGCTGTAGCCATTTGGTCGTCAGCCTCTGTTCTTCCAACAGTCGTCCGGCACAGATGAGTGGTCTCCTGCATATGTGTCAGCCGCTGCTGGTGGTTCAAGATGAAAAGATGCCATGAAGGCAATCGTGGTAATGTCCGCAGGTGCTAAAACTATCGCGGCTTTGACAGCGCCTACCCCATCGTATAAAAGGATCCTCTGTTGTCGCTGCAGATCAAAACTCCACGTCTTACATCCCCGACTTCTTGAGCGCCGCATTTCTCTAAGTTCTGCTACGCTTTAGGCCATGGGATTCCAACTTCTGCTTGGACGTGGTACGGCGCATTCTATGGGCTTAAATATGCCTGTTAGCATACCGCGGTTACCCTCGCTGCGCAGCTCCGACATCCGATGCAGTTGCACGCGTAATTTACTTGTGTCGGCTCTGTCGGCGAACCACCTCAGTGCTGTTCATTCGCCTTCACCCTCTACCCTCCTTCGCCCTCCAATTCACGTTTATTTCCGTTATCATCCACGCCGCACTGCCACCTACGTCGCTCATTCATTTAACTTCCACCCTTCGACGTGCCCAAACCACAGAACCCGCAGTCACGTCTTTAACCACAATGTGTTTATATAACGCAGTGCGTCCAGCTTGTCCTACTCTCTGATCTTCTCTGACGCTGATATCCATTTCAGCGTATCATTATAGTCAGAGCGCTCGGAACAAACCAATATTTTAGCTGCAACGCAGCGTCGCCAGCGAGCCACGTTCCTCGTTATGCTCTTTTCAATCAAGATGCTCTCCTTCTTCTCCGTAACACAGAGGTTCGCTCTAGCCTTCAGCATGTCAACTAGCCGTTAACACACCATCCAACAGGGATTACTTCCTCTATTATTGCATCAAGCTGGCAACATTGGAATTGCCAACGCACAGTCGACGCAGGTTCGTCTTCTTCCATTCGCGACATTATTCAAACTGAATGAATACGAATAGATGTTAGAGTCTATTTGCCAGCGCATCTCACAGCTTCCTCAACATCCGAACGTCAAACGTGTTTTTGGCGTAGAAGTGACCGATGTTACAAACAATACTAGGTTGGATGGCACCACCACCCCCCAAATCACACGATCTCCCCCCAGCGAGTGGTCTATGACGGGCAACGTGTTAACATACCTTTCCAAGTACCCCGACACCAGCACCGAGACCAGGCTCTTATGGGTATGTGTTTATATGCGCTTGGGCCTTTACATAATTGGCTGACGAACTCCTTAGGTGCTCCAAGTCGGAGACGCTGTAAAGACTTTGCATAGCTTCGGTATCGTCCATGGGGACATACACCTGGTACCTATCACGTATATCCTGCCTATATATTTTCTAAACCCTCTCGTTCAGGGCAATATCCTCCTTGAAGATGCTGGACAGCGGGCTACCCTCATCAATACCGGTATTTACACGGCTGCCCAGGCATTCCTACCGCGCATGACGCTCACGGAACGTAATCTGTACAAATCTTCAAACGAAAACCGATGTGACCATGTCACGGACCCGGCCAGAGAGATGGACTACTACTCATTCGCTGTCTCAGTTTACAGCGTATGTGTCACATTTGGTACCACTCGCCACTTTGCTCATGCGCTTCATCCATAGATGTTTAAAGGTTCCGCACCCTACCAGAGGAACCCATCCCGACCCAACTTGATTCAGGAGGTCGCTTACATCTGTTCGAACGGCCATTCTAAGCTACAGCAGCCAGCGAACATGCCTGCCAATCTCTGGGTCGCTGTACAGGCCTGTTTGCAGGTCAGTTCGCCCGCCAATTTTGACAATATCATCCAGGCGTGCAAGTAGAACCTCCGACTGGTTCTGCCTTATCATCCTCAAACGTTTCATTCTGGAATGAAACATGTTCACAACAACGGACAACTCTATCCGGGTGTTCATTCAGAATGACACTCGTTTCTTTCTCGGTTCTATCTACTCTTACTCCTCATATTGGTCATTCTGGAATGAAAGGACACTTCTATGGTCGCCCGTAGCGCTGAATTCCATCAGGGTATCTCGCTTTTCGGGGTTATCCTT
>JASFCW010000091.1:0-20364 GCA_036936985.1 Crucibulum cyathiforme
GCAGCACATAAGCTGAAGCCAACGTCTGTACGATTTATCCTCCGTCCTCCTCCGTTAGCCCTCCGCTTCCTTCCGACATTTCGACATTTGACACTGTGGAGATTAAACTTTTTGACAGTACTACAAAAGTCTATGCAACTGAATTGATTGACCTTCTGATCCAATTTCCAACTGGTGTATCTATGACCGTTACATTCTTTGTAACAAACCTGGACTCCTCTTGCTCTGTGATCCTTGGATACAACTGGCTCACCCACTACAATCCGTTGATTGACTGGGTATTGGGCAGTATTACTTTCCAGCCACATCTGTTAGACAATCCAGCTCCAACTACAACATCTTCTGCCTTGGCTGCTAAAGCCTCAGCACAACCCTCTTTGTCTGACCCTCCATCCTTGCCTTCGGTCCCTCCAATGCCTAGCATATCTATCATTAATGCTGCTGCATTTATGAGAGCTAGCAAACTTCCTGATGCACAGACTTTTCGCATTCACATCTCAGCACCCAGTACCACCACTTTCGCTGCTTCTGTCAATCTGACTCCTGATCTCTCCTCCATTCCCTTGGAATATCACAAGTTTGCCAATGTTTTCTCTAAAGCCAAAGCAGACAGTCTAGCCCCTCATCGCCCTTATGACCTGAAAATCAATATGGAGGATGGTACATCCCCTCCAATTGGTCTGATTTATTCTCTTTTGCAGTCTGAACCTGTTGCTCTATGCGAGTTCATCGACGAGCATCTCTCCATTGGGTTCATTCGTCCCTCTTGCTCTCCTCACAGTGCCCCTGTCCTCTTCATTTGCAAGAAGGATGGCTCTCTTTGACTTTGTGTTGATTATCGAGGTCTTAACAAAATCTCGAAAAAAGATTGCTATCCACTTCCACTCATCTCCGACCTTTTGGACACCCCTTGTAAGGCCCGAGTATACACCAAGATTGACCTCTGACATGCATATCATCTCATCTGCATAGTGGAAGGAGATGAAGGGAAGACCGCTTTCCGCATTTGCTATGGTTCGTTCAAGTGGCTTGTTATGCCATTCAGCCTCACCAATGCTCCTGCAGCTTTCCAATGCTTCATGAATGACATCTTCAGTGATCTATTGGATGTCAGTGTCATTGTTTATCTCAACGACATTCTAATATACTCGGACAATATGGAACTTCACCACAAACACATCAAAGAAGTATTGAAACGCCTCCAGCAACATGGCCTCTACGCCCATGCAGACAAATGCGAGTTCCACACTGACTCTGTGGAATACCTCGGCTATATCCTCTCTCCCAATGGTTTGACAATGTCAAAAGACAAAGTTAACATCATTTAGGATTGGCCAGAACCGCGCAAGGTAAAGGACATTCTGTCCTTCCTGGGCTTCGCCAATTTCTACCGATGTTTCATTTATAATTACTCTGACATTGTTGTTCCACTCACCCACCTCACTCGCAAGGGTGCACCTTGGAAGTTTAATGATGCTTGTAGAGATGCGTTCAACACTCTCAAGAAAGCATTTACTACAGCACCTATCCTTACCCATTGGATTCCTGACACCCAACTTATTGTTGAGACCGATGCTTCCGACTATGCTCTTGCCGCTATCCTGTCCATTATAACATCTGATGGAGAAATTCATCTGATCGCTTTCCACTCCTGCACCTTTACTGCCCTGGAATTGAACTATGACACTCATGACAAGGACTCTTGGCTATTTTTGAGACTTTCAAAGTCTGGCAACACTACCTTGAAGGTTCTGGTTCAGCTATCAATGTGGTAACTGACCATAAGAACCTGGAGTACTTTGCTACTACCAAGATCCTTACCCACTGCCAAGCGTGGTGGTCAGAGTACCTATCTCAGTTCAATTTTATCATCTGCTTCTGTCTGGGCAGATTGGGTACCAAGCCTGACACTTTAACTAGACAATGGGACATCTACCCTAAAGGGGGGAACAGCGACTATGCCAGTGTCAATCCACACAACTTTTGACCTGTCTTCTCACAGGAACAACTGGCATTGTCCCTTAGAGCATCTACTCTTATTACTCCTCTCTTATGTGGTGCAATCATTATGTACATTGAACAGATTCACAAGGATATACTAGCAGTGCTTCCTTCTGATCCAACTGCAACCACTCATTCCACTGATATAGGTTCCCATCTGCAATGGTCTCATTCCGACAGTGGACTATTACTCCTCGACAAACACATTTATGTTCCAGACATGAATGACCTCCGCCTTCGCATTTTACAGATCAAACATGATCATATTCTCTCTGGACACATAGGACAGAACAAGACTATTGAACTCATTCGTCGCGAATATACTTGGCCTGGCCTTTGAGACTTTGTCAACCAATATTGCAAGTCTTGTACTATCTGCATGAGATCTAAACCCCAAAGACACAAGCCCTATGGTATGCTTAAACAGCTTCCCATACTGGAATGTCCCTGGAACTCGTCGATCTCTATGGATTTCATTGAGAAGCTTCCTGTCTCATCTGGCTTTGATTCTATCTTGGTAGTTGTTGATTGGCTATCCAAGCAATCCATTTTCATTCCAACACACAATACAATCACTTCCACCCAACCCGCTCAACTATTCGTTATTCATGTATTCTCCAAACATGGAGTTCCCTCTCACGTTACCTCCAACCGTGGTTCCAAGTTTGTCTCTCACTTCTTCTGCTCCCTCGGTAAAGCTCTCGACATGACTCTCCACTTCACCTCTGGCTACCACCTGGAAGGTGATGGTCAAACTGAACGCACTAATCAGACCTTAGAGCAATACCTACGGACCTACTGTACTTATCAACAAGACAACTGGTCCAATCTCCTTCCGCTCGCAGAGTTTGCTTACAACAATGCGCCCATTGTGACCACCGGAGTCTCACCCTTCTTTGCCAACAAGGGATACCATCCGAACATCACCATTCACCCCGAACGCAACCTTGCTTCCACCCGTGCTAAGGAATTTGTCACTGATCTCAACGAGCTACATCAGTTCTTGAAGGATCAGATTGCTGAAGCACAGAAGTGTTATCAAATACCTGCCGACAAGCATCACATGCCTGCGCCTAAATTCAAGATAGGTCAACAAGTCTTTGTGAAGGCACAGCTCTTCAGAACTACCTGTCCTTCCAAGAAGCTCGCTGAAAAGTATCTAGGACCTTTCAAAATTATAGGCAAAGCAGGTACTCGTTCATTTACCCTCCGACTTCCAGATTACCTCCGCTCTGTCCACCCCGTATTCCATGTTTCCATGCTTGAACCAGCTTCCATCAACACCATTCCAAACCATGTTCAACCACCCCTGCCGCCAGTAGAAGTTGATGGTGAAGTAGAATACAAAATTGCAGAAATTCTGGACTCCAAGATCGACCGTCATTATCGTTCCTGCTCTCTACTCTACTATGTATGATGGCTAGGCTACGAAGGCACTGATGAGGAATATTCCTGGTTAGTCACTACCAAACTGGAGCATGCCCCTGAGGCAGTTTCTGACTTCCACCTTCGTTACCCCAACAAACCTGGCCCTCTTCCACTTTTTTAAGTTCTCTTATTCTTTCTTAATTCATTTTCTTAGTTCACACTCAAAGACCAAAAAACAACACTCTTATTTCTATGTACATTTTTTGGGCCAACGCCCAGCCTTCCGACTCCCTCCACCTATCATCACTCCTGCTGAGTCTGCACCTCAGCCTCTGCCTCCAACTCTTCCACCACTACCCCTTCGTCTTCTTCATCCACTTCCATCCGCTCCATTTCTTCTTCCTCTTCTGACTCCTCCGGTTCCATTGCTTCCACTTCTGCTTCTTCCTTCCATTCTTCATCCACCCACAAATCCCTCAATGACCCCTGCACAAACTCGGGCTGCTCACCTGAGCCCACACACACAAGGGGCAGTTGCTCCCACTGAATGGGAGACACCAACCCCAAGATGTGCTGATAGACTTCATAGCCTATTGACAAGGGCAGCTCTTGCAGCCAGCCCATGATCACACAGAGCTCAACAAGAGTCTCCTGCTGGAGCTCCCAGAGCTCACGTGTCTCCTCCTGTGACTCACGCATCTCCTCTAAGATTGCGGTGAGCAGCTGCTCGGTCTGCAATCCTCCGCTCTCTGCTTCTGCCTGAGTCTTCTTTGTCGGCTGCTCCTCTGCTTCCGTTTGTTCTGTGTT
Source organism: Crucibulum cyathiforme (assembly GCA_036936985.1). Classification (NCBI taxonomy): domain Eukaryota; kingdom Fungi; phylum Basidiomycota; class Agaricomycetes; order Agaricales; family Nidulariaceae; genus Crucibulum; species Crucibulum cyathiforme. Next base: position 4,177 of record JASFCW010000091.1, read on the forward strand.
TCCCTCCACCCGATGTTTCCTCTTGGGCTTGGCCACCTTCCCTGGGTACTCGCAGGTTTTCTTCAGGTTATGGCACCATTGGCAGGCAGTACCACCGATTCTGGACAAAAAACTATTAACAATTTATATGAGGACTACAAAAAAGGACTTATGTTGGCCAGAGACACTCATGACCCCTTTTCGTGCAAAGTTTGCATGAGACCACAGTTGGCACATGCTCTGTGCTCTGCTTGATGCACCCCATAGCCTTGCCCTTGTTCTTGGGCACTGTCTTCTGCGAGTCATCCAATGGCTACAAAATAAGTCAGAATGCAACATAGTAAATTGCAGTTGACTTACCTAAAAATCCTCCTCCTCATCGTCTGTTGCATCCACCACCTTCCGCTTCTCATCCCTCCAAGCCTTCCATGCTGCGGCTTCCTCCTGACATTCCCTTTTCTCCCTCGCCCATGCATCCACCAACCTGGCCCCTGATGTAGCCCTCAGTGGTATCTCTACCACTGGCTGTTTCTTTGCCATTGCCTTCCACTTTGCTTCCTCCACTTTCTGCTTCTCTGCAGCCTCCTCTGCCTCCTTCCATTTCCACTCCTTGTCCAACCACTTTTGCTCGGCCGTTGCTGCAGCCACAGCCACACACAACTCATCCATTTGGGCCTGGCACACCTGATCCCACGCCTCATGCTCCTTCTGGTCTTGATCCTGCTGTTGCTGGATTTGTTGCTGAAGCTCGAGAAGCTGTTCAAGGCTCAAGGGAGACATACTGACTAAGATAAAAGGCAGAGAGAAGGTGCAATTGACAGGTATGATGTGGTATGGAGAAGAGATGGAAATTTCAACTTGGCCATGTCATTGCCCATTCGACAACAGGTACAAACTTACGCACAGACCTCAAGGGTTTGGTCCCTAAGGGGGGAACACTGTCACATCCAGAAACTTTGCACTCACCTTCTGTCCTTCCAACTTCCTTCCGTCACTCCTTCCATTTTTGATCTTCGTTTTCCTTATTTGTATATATGTTTCATCACCATAGTTCCCTTATGATTGATCTTTAGTTTGCATAGCTTTTGTACATCACCCCTTCTGACATTCTGCTCTCTCTGTTCCATTACAACCATTTTATTTAAGTCTCTACAATACTATCACCACAGCCTCCTTATATCAAGTTACCATTCCGTCTCCTATCCATCCCTAGTTTTCTTCTGTAGTATAAATACCCTCCACTTGTATCCTCCACTCTTCAGTTCGAATATTAAAGTTAAACCTCTCTGCTCTTTATCTATCTCGCCCTCATTATTAAAACTTATGTCTGATAACAACTCTGACCTCCCTCTGACTTGCCTCCGACTTTTCACTCTGACTCATTGCAAATACCAGGACACTGAATAGATTGCGAAGGGTGCAGCACATAAGCTGAAGCCAATGTCCTGTTATATCCATGCCTCTTCACACAAACTCCGCATGTTATCACGAACTCCGCACCACTCACATACAACTCCGCACTTTTGACTCACTTCACCACTCGTCACTCGCAGATTTCCAGTCCTACCTCGTTATGATTATCCTATTATCTCCTCGGTTTATCTATTTCTAGTTACCTAGTTCTCAGCCACCGTTACTTAGTTCTCCACCTCCGTTACTTAGTTCTCCGCCACCATTACTCAGTTCTCCACCTTTACTTAGTATATAAACTTAGATACTTCACTATGTAACATCAGTTCGAATATCAACTTAGTTATCCTACTTTAACTCGCCTTGAGTTCTAGTCAACTCCGCACTCCTCTGTAGAACTCCTGCAGGGAGATCTCCTCGTCGTTCAGAACTCCACCTTGAGTTCTGTCTTATCTCGTCCCTCGTCCTCTGAAATCCAGGGACAGCTAGTGGAAAGGGGCGCAGCACATAAGCTGAAGCCGAAGTCCCTATTACGCCCTCAAGGCAATCCAACTCTGAGCCTTGGTGTTCTACAACTCTGCGCTTAAGTCTTCTGTTCTCCGATACTGGACTTAACATTGGTCTCATACCTCCACTCCTCCTTTCTCTTGAGTTATAGTTTGTGTATCAACCTTGGCACTCTCTAGTATAGATTGTGTTGACATGCATGACACATGGCATGTATGTGATACTCTTATACAGAAAGTGCTGAAGAAGCCATCAGTCATATTCCAGCTCATAAATCCCAGCAAACTACTTGCTGGTCAATGGATATTAAAAAATCAATGACTGATGGAAACATTCAAGTGGTGGGAACACTCAAGAAGCACTTTTGTGTCAGGGAGGAATAGGAGAACCAAATTGCTCAAGCAATCCTGAATTCGAAGCTACTGGTGGCTTTGATATTTGAACTTACCTGGTTATTTTTCATGGTGATCTATTAACTATTGAATGACTTGAAATGTTCCCAAGACTTTTCTGTGCTACCAGTTGATTAATTCATCCCTAGCTCGGAATATACATGTAGGAATGCCAAACTTCTATTTGGCATGATTACAAAGTTCGTCGAAGGTAGGAACGCGAATGTTTTGCTCGTTCATAGGGTGTGATGCAATGTCCCAGCTCTCAGTGCTGAGCGCTCAACTTTTCATTTACGGAATTGATGCGCCTACACGTGATGACGTCGGGCTTTGGCAGTTCTGCCGTTTGTTAGCCGACGGCAGAGGCATGGCCAAATATGACCAAACTCAACTGTGGTGCCAGTCGTTCGTGGACACTCATTCAAGTCTTAACTTTCGGAGAAAGTTCGGACAAATTGATAAGATTAGATAGTGTCCACGTCGACTGGTTTGGAGTCTGGTCATTTTGCTCCTTCTAACAATACCCAATATCTGCACTGCCACTTCCTTACTCAGCCGATCACTCGAATGTCGCCATCGCTTCACCATCAAATTGTCAGCGCTCAATGCTCATCGTTCGGTTTCTCCAGATTTCAAGCGTCGGTGGTCAATAGCCGTGTATAAGGGGTTATGAAGAGAGACAACGCGATGGGGCTTGAGGTAAACAGGAAGGAGAGTGATTTGCTTTCTACACCGTACACACACGGCCACTGAGCTCGACGTTGTCCAGCACCTCGAACTCGTAGGGCCCTTCTCGAGGACACCGTGTAGCTGACATCTTGCTATAAATGCCTCTACCTTCCACGGCTTATAACCACCGTCATCGTCCTCGCAATCAGTGGCCACAATAAAAAATACCACGGGCAAGACGACATCCCTCCCTCCCGCCCGAACTGCATGTGCACATCGTCGAGCTCTCTTCATTCCCTTCCTCTCCTCGTCAACTACCAAAATCACCATCCACGCCCTCTCCCCCATCTACCCCTACCTGCGTTCTATCTCCCGACCCCTCCTCTATGCATCCCAGTCCGTCCGGGGTCCAACGCAGATCACTAGGGTGCTGCAGAGGCTAGAGGGTCTAAAAGGCAAGGAGCGGTTTGTCCGCTCTTCCGTCATCTATGATGCCAGTTTTCCTAGATTTCCTCCCTCTTCTGGGGACCACGACTCCTCCCCGGAAGTCACGAAACGCCTCATCCTCCGCCTGCTCGCTCTCGCTGCTCCCACACTGTACATACCGGAAGTCACGTATTCCGCATCTCGCTTCCCTTACTCTAGGAATTGAGCGTAGATGGGTACTATCCATTCTCAAATTTGCCGTTACCCCCCATTCCCTCGCTCTTCCAATCCTTCACCCACTTCTCCCTGCATGGGAACGCAACCCCGTTGGCCTCTTCACACTTGGCTCGCTCCTCTCCTTCCCCTCCCTTCAAGAGCTGAATGTCGGCAGTCTGAGCGCCACGAGGAGTTTTGGTATTGATGTAGCTGAGGTTTTAGCTTCCGGTCCCTTTTCCTCCTCGGAGATATCTTCAGTGATTTATGAGGAGAATTATGAGGACTCCCCAGAGGAAGAAGGCCAGCTGCTCCCAACGACGTTGGAGAGGATCGTACTACAAGCCGCTCCGGGCATCGATAAGAGTGGGGAAGCAGATGACGGCGCAGAGGAAAGATCGGGTGATGCTAAAGAGGATGAAGGCGTTGGAGGGGATGAGGAACCGTGTTGAGGCCGTGGTGTTGCCGTGAGAAGAGATTTGAAGTGGGAGATGACAGTTCGCAGGTTGGGGCTGGGGGAAAGGACAATATAAGAGTTGATAGTGAAAGAGTGGGATGACTACCCGAAGAGCATCTTCGATACCAGAACGAAGGAGCTTCGCCACCACCAAGCGCCAGACATGTGCGCTTCTGGCTCTGCGTCTACCCTTATCATCCTCACCATCAGCGCTACAACTACCGATCTTCGTAGGGGCTACAGCGTCGTCATTCAGCGTCCTCCGCGCCCATACACTCCCTACACACAATGATCAGCTATTCGGACGTCGGGCTTAAAGCGATACAGATGGTTCGTTGTTATACTTTCTGATGCTGGGCACTATTGGCTTGCGAGACAATCTCAAATGTTGTTTGAATTCTGTTATCTCAACTCGGTACGGATGATGGTTCGTTGCCATTACTCCTAGGGGATTGTGTTGATGCTGGGATGTTGGGCACTCAAATCGGCATCGAGGTGATGGGTAACGTTCCAGGAATCGTCTATATTTTCACTCTTGGGACATCCGGGATGTTGATTGTCGAAGACATTGAGGTTAGGGAGGAATGAGTTATACGTACATTATGTCGCACCAGAAGTACATGCCCTATATCTAGTTAGAAAATACCCATCAACCATATAATTACCTACCGAATACACTGCACATATGCTACCAACTTGGAGGAATATGGTATGTGCACACTCTAGAATACATATAAAAAGATAATAGAACTTGCCTTGTAACATAAAGAGTTTGCCCCGCTCTTTTAGGCATTTGCTAACTTGCTAAGCTTTACAGCTACCATACTAAGTATGCTCAAAGATAAGCTGTAACCAGCACTGAGTGTGCCGTGCAGTAGAAGCAGTATGCTTGCTCGACAGATTAATCTGCTGGCTGTATAAATTTACAACTAATATTATTCTTAAACGACGAGAAAGGTGATAATATACAGCTTGTATGTGAAAATAAATATGGAGGACACAAACGAGAGGTTGATGACAATGGTGAGAATCCAGGTGAGAAGCTATGATCATGAAGGTTTGCGCATGAAATTATAATTCACGTTGTGGAATCATCATCATTCTTCTTATTGAGTAAATTGATAGATGATGGGGACTCTGCGCACTTTGTCCACTCTTTGCCACGGTAAAAATGTGAGTCGAATGTAATCATAGGAACACCCAATATGCCAAGTAGGGATGGCCGTTGAAAACGCCAGCGAAGATGAGCTGGAACCCAGAGTAAGAGTTCAGAATTTGGACCAATGATCCATCCGTCTTGTTGAAAGATAAGATCGGATGACAGGAAGTCACCACTATGTAGAAGTAAGGCATTACAATGATCATTGCTCCCTTTTTGATCAACTAAAAAATAAACTGTAAGCAGCTGAGATAAAATATACATGATAAGAGTCTTGCCATTTAGTTTCTGGGTTTCTGCATCCCAGAGACGAATTGTTCGATCAGAAGAGCCAGAGACGATGCGTCGTCCATCAGCTGAGAACGCGACAGAGTATACATGACCATTATGGCCACGGAGTGGCTTGTCTATTGGTTCCTGGGTCTCTGCATCCCAGAGACGAATTGTTCGATCAGAAGAGCCAGAGACAATGCATTGTCCGTCAGCTGAAAATGCGACAGAGTATATATGACCATCATGGCCACGGAGAGGCTTGCCAATTGGTTGCTGGGTCTCGGCATTCCAGAGACGAATGGTTCGATCAGAAGAGCCAGAGACGATGTGTCGTCCATCAGATGAAAATGCGACAGACCTTACATAATTCACATGGCCACAGAGAGGCTCACCAATTAGTTGCTGGGTCTCGGCATTCCAGAGACGAATGGTTCGATCAGAAGAGCCAGAGACAATGTGTCGTCCATCAGCTGAAAATGCAACAGACCTCACATAATCCTCATGCCCATGGAGAGGCTTGCCAATTGATTGCTGAGTCTCTGCATCCCAGAGACGAATTGTTTGATCATCAGAGCCAGAGACGATGTGTCGTCCATCAGCTGAAAATGCAACAGATATCACAGAGCCCTCATGACCATGGAGAGGCTCACCAATTGGTTCCTGGGTCTCTGCATCCCAGAGACGAATAGTTCGATCAGAAGAGCCAGAGACAATGCGTCGTCCATCAGCTGAAAATACAACAGAGTACACATCACCCTCATGGCCACGGAGAGGCTCGCCAATTGGTTGCTGGGTCTCTGCATCCCAGAGATGAATGGTTCGATCAGAAGAGCCAGAGACAATGCGTCGTCCATCAGCTGAAAATCCAATAGAGTATACATGACCATCATGGCCATGGAGAGGCTCGCCAATTGGTTGCTGGGTCTCTGCATTCCAGAGACGAATGGTTCGATCAGAAGAGCCAGAGACAAAGCGTCGTCCATCAGCTGAGAGCGTGACAGAGTGTATATGACCATCATGGCCACGGAGAGGCTTGCCAATTGGTTGCTGGGTCTCTGCATTCCAGAGACGAATGGTTCGATCAGAAGAGCCAGAGATAAGGCATTGTCCATCAGCTGAAAATACAACAGAGTACACATCTCCCTCATGGCCACGGAGAGGTTCACCAATTGGCTGCTGAGTCTCTGCATTCCAGAGACAAATTGTTCGATCAGAAGAGCCAGAGACGATGCGTTTTCCATCAGCTGAAAATGCAACAGACCTCACATAATTCACATGGCCACGGAGAGGCTCGCCAATTGGTTGCTGGGTCTCTGCATTCCAGAGACGAATTGTTCGATCAGAAGAGCCAGAGACAATGTGTCGTCCATCGGCTGAAAATGCGACAGACCTCACATAACCCTGATGGCCATGAAGAGGCTCACCAATTGGCTGCTGAGTCTCTGCATCCCAGAGACGAATTGTTTGATCATAAGAGCCAGAGACAATGCATCGTCCATCAGCTGAAAATGCAACAGATTTCACGTGATTCTCATGGCCACAGAGAGGCTCGCCAATTGGTTGCTGGGTCTCTGCATCCCAAAGACGAATTGTTCCATCAGAGGAGCCAGAGACAATGCGTCGTCCATCAGCTGAAAATGCGACAGACCTCACATAGCCCTTATGGCCAAGGAGAGGCTCGCCAATTGGTTGTTGGGTCTCTGCATCCCAGAGACAAATTGTTTGATCATAAGAGCCAGAGACAATGCGTCGTCCATCAACTGAAAATGCAACAGAGCTCACATCACCCCCATGGCCATAAATTATTCCTTGTTGAGAATGCCAATTGACCTCTAAGGTATTCCTCAATTTTAACAACTGTGGAAAGCAATTGAAATACTGCTTATGTATCCATGACTGTTGAGGAGAGAAAGCTAATCCTGACATGTAAATATGCGGTGCCACTTGTGACATTGGTGTTCCAAATGCACGAATGCATAATAGACTATCTTGTGCCATTGTTTTAATGGAATCATTCTTGGCCTGCGAATATAACTTCAGTCACATGCAAGACTCTCAGGAGAAGAACGCACGGAAGCCCATTTAGCCAATAAAGCCATTGATAAAGATGCCCGCTCCCATACCCCATGGATGCTTAGTACCTCAAACCACCTAAGTAGTTGGGATCCCAAAAATGACAATACAGCTAGATGTGTCATTTCTTCATATTCAAGTTTTTCAAGGTGAGAAGCCCAGTAGAAGCAACTGTATGACACATGTTTAGCAATCCTTTGGGACAAATTAGGGATGTCTTTATTTCGTTGATATGAAGATTCAATGTGACCCATATTGAAATGCAATTCATGTGCCATGATGTCAAAGCAGGCCAATGCTAGATGGTGCTCATATTTCATCCTATTGCACTGAAACCTTTTTGGACATTGGGAATTGGGGGAGCAGTCGATCAGGAAGTCAACGAATGACTGATGGATAAACCGAAGATTGGAACCGACATCGAGGACCGGCTTCAACTGTGAGCATACAAAGTCAATTGCTTGTTTATTCAAAGATGGCAGAAGCTTTAGAAGGTCTTCAGTTGATAAAGGAACCCTCGCCACAATAATTGCACCTGAAATTTGCTTGAAGTGGCTGATATCTCTAGTCTGAGCAAACTTCGACTCCAAGATATGTGTGTACAACTCTCCCAGCTTTGCTAAGTTGCTGACCACTTGTCCCTTCCTAATACTTTGCAGCAAGTCAGCCAACGTTTCGGTTGGTTCAACATTTTTAAATAATTTCACGACAGTGCTAGCCCAAATGAACAATCCGGCTGCAGCATTCGTCATATCTTGCAAGTCTATTTGGGTTGGCCATGGGTGCTCAATTGATGGATACCGCTTCGCAATTTCTCCAAAATGAAGTCTAAGGTACTTTAGAATATCCTCTGATGATTGTTTGGTGACATTTTTCCCAATTTCAATATCTCGACATCTATTCCAGCCAATACCAAGCATGGAGCCAATGTCACCTTCATTACGACTTGTTACAAGCAATTTGAACTGCAGGGGCCAGCGGCCTAAGGTGTTCAGAACCTGTTTTTGATAAGAATGTTGTTCATTCAATCCACCACATTCATCGAGGGCATCGACAACAACCACATCATGTCTTCCTTGATGTACATGTGATCCAGTGTTTGTATTCAGTGGAGCAACAATGAGTGTGTCGAATATTTCAGCATAACTGGTTTGATTCGGGTCAATTTTCCTATCTCGAAGTTTCTTAACAGCGGTTTGGCGAATATCAGGATGTTTCTGAGCTAAGTCATAGGCAATTGAGCACCAGAATGATGCCGGGCTCTGAGAATCAACCTCCTCGCGTTTGAAGAAAAAGCTCGATCCAAGACGGCCCTCTTTTCGTAAATGCTCAGCAACAGTAAGAGCAATCGTAGATTTCCCGGTACCCGGATGTCCGTGGAGCCAGAATATGTTCGGACCATCTAGGTCATCCACCCATTCGTCAATTGATTTTAGAATGTCAACACGGGTATCAGCCATGCACTCATTGTGAATAATTCTAGTGGAGTTTCCGATGTTGAGGCGTTCAAGAGTAACATCGTCCATTCTCATTTCTAGAGTGCTTATCAGATAGGGAGGACACGGTGAAAATCATACTGACTGGAATCATCAAGCAATTCTTTAAGAAACTCTTGGACGTCCTCTAACATTAAGCCTGAGTGCACAGCAAGTCGACTATCAAACTTTCGCTTGAAGGACTCGAAGCGCTTGATAAGATCATCAACTTCGCTTCTAGGTTTAACCAATGTGGACAGAAGCCTCGCTATCTTACAATATCAGAGTAGTAGAATCCAAATGAAAACGACACATACCGTGTAGCTTATATCCGTATATAAAGTTTGCTGTATCCTCAATGAGAGGGTGAAACTCCTCGAGCGCTTCTTGCAAGTGCCCACGTTTTGCAAACTGGCGCACATCAACGACGCAGTTCAATGAATCGGCCATTTCACTAATGAGATTACGTATGTCGTTGTCGCATTGTGCTTGTTCCTGCAAGACCTGCAGATAGAAAATGAACAGATGCGTATGTAAATAACAAAATACACACTTTGTGCACTTGGTCGACGCTCGCAAGTACAGCTTTGGCGACTGGATGAAGCTAATACATATAAGCAAAAATTTTATTGAAGAAGATTTATGGCTATATACCTCGCTTGCTGCGACTCCAAAGTTTATGAGCGTAGCCAGGAACTGACGGCCTGTCCCCATGCGATCCAGAACACTTTGTAACTCCTCCGACACTGCGGCAGACGCGTCCATCAGATTCTGCGATGCGGATTGACACTGCATATGGCACTCAATGGCAATAAGTCAACAGAAGGTAGCGAAAATACACCCACCATACTGAAACTAAGACAAATCTTAAACTCTGAATGCGGCAAGTTCAATGCTCGATCTATAAATGGATGAGGACCCAGGAAATGACTCATGACACGCATTCTGCATACCAGTCAGTTCCGATGTATTTTCTTCTTCAAGATGCTTCCGTGCAATTTCGGTAGTAAAGTCAGTATCGATGATGATCTCGTCCTTCCGAAAACGATGTTTCCTTTTTATTTGTATTTTTAAGATGGCTCCGCTACGAAGAGAGCTATGGAGATTGAGCAGAGCACATTGCTCGTTACTTAGCGACTTGCTTACTAGGGAGGACGGAACGGGTGTTGTGCAAGTCCATTCCCTTTCTGGAACTCTTGTATCGCAATTCGTCCACCGTTGAGTATAGCTACAACAAAGTGATGTTTGGTGTTGTAGTTTACGGGAATTTTGGCGCTGATACCTGCGAAAGAACATCAGAGAGAGCCTGACGAAATCGCATTGAACTGTGAAACGGACTGGATATCTGGACACTCATACTGGTAGACGATTGTGGTCGGAAGTACAGGGGGATATCGATTCACTGGAAAGCTATAGTCTGGTTTGCGTGAGCACGAAGACACAGCCCAAGGCCTCGTGTTGTACAAACCATATGCAATGTTAGGGCTCCGAACCGTCTGTAAACGGATGCGGCCGTAAATAATGACACCGTCATACGGTACGGGCGTTTGCCCACCGTCACCGTAAAACGTCGTAAATACGGTTCTTCAAACCTCGCTGTTATGCGCTACTCAATTAGGCATCCAGCCTCCAGGTCTAACCTGTTTAGAATTCTTCATGCATCTCGTAATGATTATTGATTACGTGTTGCAGCCATCAGCATTGAGTACCAACTTAGGAAATATGTGAAGAATATTCACGAATATTCTACTCATAAACAGCAGAAGTTTGGCTATCAGATTCAGTGTACATCATTGAACGGAATTGCTTGTCAATAATCTATGATAGCTTGGAATGATTGATCAAAACTTCAAGTTCTACCAGTCAATTATATGTCGAAGATATAAGTTATAATAGACTTGCAGTGCAGTGAATGCCATCTGGATTCTGTTTGTAGCGGCAATGTAGCCCAGCACGAGACTCAAAATCACGCAAATAACATAAAAACAAGTGTATTATCAGTGTAAACGAGGGAGAGTAGAGAGTACACATGTAATAAGAAAATCTAATTAAGCTTTGTGAGGGATGAAAATCATCGCGAAGAAAGCCGTCGAGACGCCCGTATACGACGTACGGGACAGGTTGACACGGCTTCTTTCCGTACCGTACCGTACCGTCTTCGGAAAGATCCGAGCCGTTTACGGGACGGGTCGTATAGCACCGTCTACCGTGCATACAGATACGGTTCGGAGCCCTAATATGCATGCACATGTCATGTCTACCTGACTCACACGTTCAAGAACTAATTTTAGACGTCCTGATTTCTCCTTCTCGTACAGATTGTCACTTGCTTCTATTTTATTGCTATCACACATATATATCCTAAGATACCAAAGACGGCTTTAGCAGTAGGACTAATATTCTCGCTGTTAGCTACCCTCCCTTTCTCTCGCCTGATTACTTCGTTAGTCCCGTCCAGTACCACGAAGTGAACTTACCCTCATCGCATGGTTCTTCTCGGTCTACCACAATGACCCACAAGCCTCGAATGTTCAAGCATCGAAATGAATTACTTTATTTATCATTTCGAATCGTAGTCTGCTTACTGCACGTAGATGCATGGTGTTTCGAAGTCGCCTGGACCGGTGGGAGTTGATAAAATGACACGTTAAGCTTCTTCAAGCGTTAAGTGCCACCAGCAATACAGCTTCATTCGAACATATAAATGAGCTATCTATCTTCATAAGCACGCTGAGCAAGAGCATATACATATGTAAGGTACGCGTGACATTTCGCGTATCTCGTCGCGTCGGTCCTGTTAATGGACTCGACAATACACGGCTCCTCAACAAATTCCATCGCATGACCTCGAAGGCATGCGATGATGATTCTTCCTGAGTCATTATGACTCATTTCTCTTCTGTTTCAGTTATCTTCTCATAATCTACTCGTCGTAGATTCTTCATTTGGTATATCTCATCTTGACTCAATTACGGTACCTTTCGTTTTACTTAATTATGACTCACTTATAGTTCGCATTCGTATACAAAGATAGGTACATACTCGTGCCTAGAAAAAGTAACCGGACACACCTGTTTGCTACGATTGCTTCCCAGAAAGTCATTTTAGGCCCAAACTTTGTATGTAGGAATTAAAGCATTTGAATCAATCTTCCTGTGTCGAAATTCTTGGGCTTATAGAATCATCCAATGGCAAGAAAATCGGAAATCTACCCCATACACCTTTAATGACTTTTGCCAATTCCTAAGTATTCAATGTAAATTTTTAATATGTGATAGAACTTTTTATTAGAATATGATTTTATTTTGAACCACAGTTTTAGAGCTGCTCGATGAGCAGTTATTGGCCTCACAAACTGGTGATTTTAGGCCATCAGAAAGGGTTTCCCACAGACAAATCTCCAAAATACGCATCTTCCAAGGCTGATATCTCGTGAACAAGGGCACATAAAGTAATGATTAAATTACTGAGGTAATTAGTTGCATCTAATCTACGATCACCAGAAATTTTAGCCAGAAATTTCATGTTCACAAAATTCCTCATTTTTCAGGTGCAGCCATTTTCACAATTTTTACCACCCAAATGTGATGCCATGATAATTACTTTTGGAGAAAAATACTAGTGATTATATACTCTAAGTTACATATACAGGCCAAAATGTAGAAATGAGAATACCAGGAGAAATAAAAGAAAGTGTGGTGTCCGATTATTTTCTTCAGGCATGAGTAGATGTAATTAAGTAGCTTTCTCGAAATTGAGAACTTCGACACGTACTTCACGCGCCCTTAAGTTCTCTACGAGATTCTCTCTTGTGTTTCGCTAACCTCCGTCAATACTCAACACTCGAAAACTCGGCGAACTCACAACATAGAAGGAACGGAGATGTCGGACTAAGGTTGAGCCCTGTCGACGAAATAAAAAGTCAGCGTTCTAATGCAGGAAGGATTCGACCGCATCTAGAAACACGTGGAGGACGGGTGCATACCTCTCAACGTATGATTTCCTCCCGGGCTGAAACGAAAGAGGTGATCGTACAATACGTTGCGAGAGTTCGAGGAGATAGGCACCCGTGCGAATACACAGCAAATACCATCAGCAGGATGCAAAAGTCGTAGGAGAGAGAACGTTTATCCTAGAGCAGAATGACCTCTTGACGAGGAATGTGTCTATGCGAGCTGTACAAGCAAGCCATAATTGAACCAGAGCAGACGAATCAACTCCTTCAATGATGAACTGTAACTGCACACAACAATTAACATTACTGGGGTACTGGCATGATCGCTGGGGTTGACAGATATCGACATTTACGCTCGAGAATTGTCCTCGTCGAGAATAAAGATTTCGATCGCTCTTTAAGTCGCTATTGGTGCACAGTGTAAGTCGATACCGCTGGTATCGAGGTTGGTGCTAATATGTTCGGAGTTCACCAACGAGGTATGCGTGCGTCATGACTAGCCAACCACGTTAAGCCAATGAGAATGCATCAATGAGATCGGGAAAATGGGAGTGTAAGATTCAAGAAGGGATGGAAAGGACTGGGGATGGGCTGTCGGAGGGATAGCGAGTGCAGGATAACATGTCAGGAAAAGCAGACGACCGACAGGAAGGAAAGCGATCGCAACATGAAACGGAGGGAGCAAGAAAGGCGTTTAGCTGAGCTCGGTACGGCCGAATTCAAGAAGAGATATAGGTACATGGCCGGAGGACAGTTTTGAATCGCAGACTGGTTGGTAGTTGATGCAAGATCCAACATGCGCGGCAATCAGAGTTTGACAATCGCGAACCTTGTTCAATGCTCTGCTAGGTGGACATGGAATACGATAGCAATGGATCGGGTAGGGCTTTGCACATACGAAGCGGATAGCCTATATGATAACGTATATCAACTTATCGAGCAGGAGGTGAGAACAGTGAGACCAGAATGGTCGCAGGTGAAACATGCAGAACAGCGAGAAATAAGGCGCATCGATCAAGATAATACTTTAGTGCCCTATCCAATATAGTAACGGTGTAGTACAACGCGCTACGGGGCTTTCAATTCCTAGTGCACCCAGTCAGTGGCACCATTTCCATCAGACGTCCAGCTAAGACGCGTCCTTGATGCTTGACCCGACTTCTTCTGAATAGACATCTGCTAAAGCCCGAAGCGCAAGGTTGTAGATCACTGTAAGAGGCGAAGCAAGGTGTGAATCACTCCCTCACCATGTAAAAGATCTCAATGTTTGGGAGAATATGAAGGCGACAATGTTGGCAAGTTGCTGTTCTTTGTCGTAGTTCTCAGGGGAGCGATTCAGCATCAGGCATACTCTGCATATGATGAGTTATTCTTGAATTATTCAGAGGCACCTCTAGGACTAACAACTAATTATCGGAGGGAACCTGAAAATCAATGGAGTTGAACCGGTGCGAGGAATCTAGTTATGTCTAGCATTTCCAGTTGCGAAAATTGCAGAGTCTAATATCGAGTGGAAGATCAACTGTCGTGACGTCACCTGATTTTCCCACCAAGCAAGGATAATGATTATCATCAGTCTATTTTGCACTGTGCATTAGTTTTACTGACATGCTACACTCCTAGCGTATAGGCTTATCATCTTCTTTACACCACTACTATCTTTGGCTTTTCTTTGCTCCCTTGCTACCCCTCCTCGTCCAGTACTAACAACAACATCCACGCTTTCTCCCTCACTCCATCTCTCAGGCCTTCCTCTACACTTTCCCCTCCGTCCGGGGTCTGCAATGTCACTTCAACTACTGTGTCTCTAACCCCTTCTGCTGAACACGACAGTCCGGAGCCCACGAAACGCCTCACCTCCGCCTCGCTCTCACGCGCCATGTTGTGCACACAGGAGATACGCGCTGGCGATACGCGCATGCGCACCTCTCTCCTTGGGTACGTATTCAGTCTCTCATTTCCTTGACCCAAGGAATTGAGCATGGAGGTGTATTTACCTGCTCCCTTTTATCTTGCCCTCCATTCGTTCCTCCTCCTACTTCCAGTCGTCACCCTCAGTAAAAACCAAATTCAAGATTTGGTCAAGATTTAGTCACGGTTAGTCAAATATTATGGCAACATGACTAGAACTTGACCAAATGTGGATCTATTTCCACGAACATGACTATCAAGTCAGAACAAAGTCAAGTTTCAGTCATCAAATAGTCATGAAAGCGTCGAAAAAGATGCAGGTTTCGGCTTCCGATATTTTCATTTTGTAGTCAAATAATAGTCATATAAAAGCTGTATATTTGTCTAGTTACAATTATGTATTAACAATACAGATATGGTCTACATAAATGCCCAAAGAAATGCATCAAGTGTCCAGAGTGCGTGAACCAATATACGTGATATAAACCTAGCATACCTGATCCAAAGAAGTGATAAAGGAATCATGCATTGGTGTCAGTGAGGGTGTTGTCTGTGAGACTGTGCCAGCACCAGTGGTAGAGGTGATGGTGAATGAATGCACTTACGTTGATATACTTGTTTTGCTGGAGCAGCATGTCACAAAGCTGTGAGGGTTTAATCGAAATCCACTGAGTTTCATCAGGGAGGGTGGGCAGAAGAGGTGGTGGCTATCCCAGTTTTGTGCTGGAAATCCAGCACAGAGAATATATTATCAATTGTGTTCAATCCTGTGTTGCAATCCAGCACAATGAACATAGTTTTAGTTAACTCATATGAGAAGGGTCCTTTACAGTAAACGTACATGGACCTGAAGTCCAGGCTATCCGCGCATATCGTATCTCTCGCATCAGAATACTATAAATTCTCCCTCAAACTATGCAGGAATCTAACGCCAATGTACTATATTAGCAACCCAATGCGCCGAACGTTATACATCGCTATTCAGGCAGTACGATGGGATCTATAACGAGGCATTTACTATAATCTCATCATGCGCTTTTATCAACTTCAAATTGCATTATTGGATCTTTTATGCGAAGCGCACTTCCTCCCCTGGGCGACCATCCGAAAGTAGCACCACAGCCTTTCAGTAAAGTTAGTATTGGTTTAAAATGATTCGATCAAGAGCTCACGTATTTCCCACTGATCTTCCAACCCGGCTCAGTCTCATCCAATTTCTCAGCAATCTCATCGCCGTGAGGACCTAAGCCTACAACCACATCACTTTTGATGGTCCTCAAGCTTGCAAT
>JASFCW010000092.1:0-20173 GCA_036936985.1 Crucibulum cyathiforme
CCATTCTTCCTGCTACTATGCTAAGCTTTTCTGGCCTTTCGGAAGAGGTCATCGAGCAGATACTTCTTTTCGCGGAATTAAAGATCCCGGATACGCAGTTCTGTGCTTTCCCTACGGAGGACACCTTTGCCATATCTGGGAATTCTACCACTCGTAATATCCTAATCGTTTGCAAACAATGGTATCGGATAGGGTTGCCTCTATTCTACGAGTCTGTGATTCTTAGAACGATAACCCAAAGCAATGCTTTGCGAACCACGCTTGCAGGAAAACCTCACTCGGGATTGTGGATCAAAAGACTTCGTATTGATGGAGGAGTATGTGGCAAATTGGCAAATATCATCACTGCTGCGCCAAATATCGCCATCTTTCATTTATCGCTGGGGGTTGCCTCTTCACAAAATTCCCAAGGCCTTTGTCGCGTATTACCACTCATGCAATTTTCAGAGCTTTATCTTCATACATTCCATGGGCACGGTAATAGAGCATCCAGAACTCTCAGAGCTACCGTTTTTCGATGTATCTCTACAACATGGACTAAATTGGTAAGTAATGCTTTTGAAATTGTGAGATATATTTTCTTACTAGCCTTTGGTCTTTTGTTGCTGTATAATAGTCACGGATGACGCTAGGAAATGAGAAGGAGTGCGAAAACATCGTTGAAGCTGTAAGGAAGGCGCCATCGTTGATATACTTATCGATCGATGTTTCCATGAATGTCCGATATATAAGAACATGTCTGGAAAACAAAAGGATTCAGATAATCCACTGTCAAGGAAAGACAATTCAGCCATATTCGAAGGATGCATTTCCCTCCGATCGTCGAATACAATTCGAATTTCTTGATCCGTAAGCCATTCGATGCTACTTGCTGAATCTTCAAATTTACCCCCAGCTTAGTAGACGTCCACTTCCCAGTTCTTCATCTTCTGGTCCTCGGCAGCCCTTTCCCATCGAAATATGGCAAACAATCTTTGGCTTCGCCACCCACGTTCATGATCCTTCTTGCTTCCATTTCGACGACGAGCTCTACTACCAATCTACTCGTGAGAATATTAATCTAACTCGTCGTACCATTCTTCTTGTCTCGAAGGAATTCAAGGTCTGTCGAGTATTTACTACATACACACTTATAATCTCTTCTGATAGCTCGGCCACGCTTGTTACAGAGGATAGCACAGCGTTTTCTCTACTCCGTTCCTGTTTTTCGAAGTGAAACAAGCGTCATCAAATTCATCAATCAAGTAAATTCGTCGCCGGATATTGCTCCATTTATTCGGGTCCTGTATCTTCCACCTGGAATGAACTCATCTATCCCAACTTTATTTGCTGTCCCTCTAAAATCTCTGATCCATATAAACCAAGGGTCACTAATTCTACCGTACCTCCAGCATACGGAATCAAAGGATTCATTACTTTCTGTTCTCTTGGATCTCAGAAGGCATACCAGACCGCTACTACATAGTTTCTTCGATTCACTTACTCGATTGGAGTTGTTGGAGCTGTCTTTTGCATGTAACCAGAGGACAGAAAATCGCTGGCACTTTTTGTCTTTTCAAAGGCTTCGAACGTTGCGACTTTTACACTGTGACAAGTCAATCAGTATTCTATTTGGGCAAATGTTGTATGTATAGGATCCTCTTCGATAACTCGGGTTCGTTGTTCATCTTTTTCCCCCACAAAAGTCTTCCAGTGTTGTCAGAGTTGGCATTCGACAAGACAGATATTGAACCTCTGTTGGAGATACATGGCTACAAAATTCTCTCTATAACTATCAGGGGATTCGAAGAAGTTTCGACGTCTTTGTTGAATCTATGCCCACATGCAAATGAGGTAAAATTTACTGTCAGGGAACCGGTGAGTCATAGCCATCAAATATTTAAGACAATATTAATCTCAAGTTCTCCAGTCGTCACTAGCATCGATTATTTCCCCAGGGAATATACATCATTCTCTAAAACGCATAGAACTCCCTGCTAATATTTCGTGAGCATAGTAGATTCTGATAATCCTGATTATTAAACTCATCGTTCCAGAAACTTGAATCCACGTGGTGGTTCTCGTAATCATAAGAAATGGGATGCATTCTTCTCTAGTATGGACTTAAATCAGTTTCCTTCACTACAAGAAATTCAGTTAACTCATTATCAACGGTGGCCATCATCGGAGTAAGCATCTTTTTATCTATTAAGATGTGGTGTATTGGACTGATTTATTTTGATTAGAACGGCAGCAAAAAATAACCGATGGGTGGCACATGCTAAATCATTAAAACAGAAATGGGGAATAAGCCTTACGAACAAGTCTGGAATCCCATGGAATCGCGCATAAATACATAAATATCTATCGATAAATATTATGGGACTTCCTACAGAATTTCAACTAAAAGAACGCTTTATTTGATATATACTTGTACTAAAGCCAACACAAGGTGACTATCAGTTCATAAAATTGTGAAGAACTTGAAGTGACTCCATAAAGTCATTGCGGAGTCTTATGTACTAGAATTTTTTCCGGGTATCGGGGAGCTAATTATGCACATGTGTGGCTGACTCTTCTATTTGACAACTATTCGAAAGCAAGGAGGGATTTCTGGGATTTCAGAATATCGGCCACACAGTGGCGGTGTGCCTAATTGGCAAAGACCCTGAAATGTAACAAAGCCCCCAGTAACCAGCGGTCATTCCGACCAAAATTCCGACGCGTGGGCCATCTCTTGAAATCAGACATCCATATACCCTCTGGATACTTCGAAATGTATGTGCTTTCCTTCTTTTAAAGTGAGAGTAACTCAAAAACAGGATTAACATGAATCTTTTCCGTCTATGCTGCGCATTAGCGAGAACTGGGCTTGGCCCCGGCGAATATGACAGGCCGCGACACCCGAGAAAGCTTGGGCCAGGGTCCAGGGAGTAGCCGAAATTCAAGAGCGCTACTCATTTAGCACAGTGTGAATAGTGGCGAACAATGCTTCCTTTTCACTTATATCCACCTGCCAGCGGAGGGCATTCTCGGTCTGTCAAGTTAAAGCTCACCAGTGCTTTCGGAAGACCGTTTGTTCGATGGCTAGGACTGGGATGCTGCGTGGTGATTTCTATATGGTTACTGGGCCCGTATTTGCTATGGCCCCGAGGAAATTCATACCAGCTTCCTTCTGGTTATCCACCGTTCCCGCCCCCGGATGAGCAGGAAACACCACCAGAAGATGTTTATCACCATCCATTTCCTCGACCCCCTATCACGCATCAAGAGC
The DNA here is from genome assembly GCA_036936985.1 of Crucibulum cyathiforme. Taxonomy (NCBI): domain Eukaryota; kingdom Fungi; phylum Basidiomycota; class Agaricomycetes; order Agaricales; family Nidulariaceae; genus Crucibulum; species Crucibulum cyathiforme. The sequence goes on from JASFCW010000092.1 coordinate 3,254, forward strand.
AGCTGGGCGTTTGGGGCCAGAGAAAGGCAGAGGTTCGAGACGCATTTATTCATGCGTATTCAGGCTATATGAAGCATGCGTACCCCTTCGATGAGCTGTTGGGTCTTAGTGGTGGAAAATCCAGCAAGTAAGTCGTCACATTCCAGTGAACCCTCAGTACGGTTAACATTTTCAGATTCAATGGATGGGGTGTCACACTTGTTGATTCACTCGACACGATGTGGCTCATGGGTCTCAAGCAAGAGTTCCTGAGCGCTACACAGGAGGTCGCAAACCAGCAGTTCAGGATGAGAACTGTATGTCTATCCCATTCATCGGCGATTTCTGCTGATGATTTCCCAGGGACCAGACGTCGCTGCGTTCTTTGAAACTGTCATTCGATATCTCGGAGGTCTCCTGTCAGCCTACGCCTTGTCTGGCGAGCCAGTGTTCCTTTCACGAGCAGACGAGCTCGGGTCGCATCTTCTCCCCGTGTTCAACGGGACGACCTCTGGCTTCCCAGCATATGCAGTTAATTTTGACACGTACGCGCATACCGAGCATTGTCTATTCACATTCACTGATCGGCACCCTAGTGGTCGTACAAGCTTCGGGTGGATGGGCATGGTCGTGCTCTTTGCAGAGGCGACATCCTGCCAGCTGGAATACAAGTATCTCGCCAAGCTCACCGGGAGAACAGAGTATTATGAGAAGGTCCGAGATTAATCCAAGTTTTTGGCCGTCAATACATATTCAATAACGCTCGCTAACAGGTGGAGAACGTAATGACCACGCTGTACAATGCTAAAGTGAAGGACGGCTTATTCGTTGATAAATGGACAGGGGCCGGAACACCATTTGGTAGTAAGTGCTTTACGCACCACCTTAACTGCACATTTCTCAACATCTTGTAGATCGAGTCTCTGCCGGTGCATCCTCTGATAGTGGGTACGAGTATCTCCTCAAGCAATGGCTACAGTCAGGCGATGTCAAGGCTCACGCACAGTGTTTGTGCTTCTCACCTTTCCCAATTTCGCAATTTGGCTGATCCTCTCGCAGACCTAACGTCAATCGACGGCATCATTAACAACCTCCTCTGGATAACTCCCAAGCGGAAACTGCTGTATGTAACCGACATGAGTAACGGCATACCAAGCCACAACCTCGAACACCTTACGTGTTTCCTTCCTGGGCTCATCGCACTCGGAGTACACACTCTCGATCTACCAGCAAACGTGCGGGAACGGCATAAGTGGGCAGCGGAGGGACTGGCATATACTTGTTGGGTGTCGTATGCGGACCAGGCGACGGGTCTAGGACCGGATGGGATACGGATGGTTCACGGGGAGAAGTGGGTGGATGCGCTGATGGCATGGGAACAGAAGGGCAGGAGAGGCGTGGTTCCGGGATTGGGAGAGTCTCCCCCAGAGAAGGATATGACTAAGAGAGACTATTCTAATCGGAATCGAATGTATCTCTTGAGACCTGAGGCACGTTGTCTTTTTATTTATTTCTATCATCACTGGCAGCTGACTTCTGCTCGGTGCAGACGGTGGAGAGCATTTATTATATGTGGAAAACGACAGGGGACATTAAATGGAGAGAGCGGGGGTATGAGATCTTCCAGGCCATTGAGCAGTATTGCAAGACTGCATATGGATATACCACCCTTAGCTCGATAGATTCCTACCCGCATTTTCAAGGCGATGACCAGCCAAGGTGTGTAACATTACATCTTCTCTTCTATGCCTTCTCTTCTCTTCTTTCTCTTCTCTGCCTTCTCTTCTCCATTAATCCCGCCCATTCCTATCCATCACAGCCAATGCTAATACTCTCATCAGCTGGTTCCTGGCCGAAACTCTCAAATACTTCTACCTTCTCTTCGATGACAGCGACCTTCTACCCATCGACGAGTGGATATTTAACACTGAAGCTCACCCGCTGCCCATTTTTTCCTGGAACAAACACGAGAAAATTGCCTATAACATCACAACCCCCGTCATAACTTTTGCTCGGACATAATATTGTTTACTATCTATCATGTAGGATTTACACACATACTAACACATCTAATTGCATCCATCATTGAAACAGACCCATGAACAGATGGGTGGATCGGCATCATGGAGTTTTCGACACTATCTTAAGAACTCGGCAGTCCATGTGTGAATCTCTACACCTCTCCTTTGGAGTTCGGTAAACGATATCTATTGTGAGGTTATTTCCATAGTTACCGGTCATCCACCTATAGCTTTGCATTTTAATTTTTTTACTTGCGCAATGGTATAATGGATAAAAAGTGGGAAGGTGAGAAGTAAAAAAAGCCCGGTCTAAACGTTAATAAAGTGAGGTTTCTTAGTCTAAAGAAGTATTCAAAAGATAAGAGAAGAAAAAGTAAAAACTTACTTTGACCATCATTGCCATCAATTTTGACAGATTAGCATAAAATAGTGTTTCCTATTACCTTTTCGATCGAGTACATAGCTTTTCTACATTCCTACTCTTTCACTTTTCACAGGTGGAAAAAAGGGGGGGAAACCGGAAAGTAGAATGGAAACTTGCTGATATTGGAGTATTCTAATTTTAGTAATTGGCAGATACTTGTACTCCCTGATGACAGGTTGTCTGTATCAACATCTGATAGAGCAGTCAAATGATGTCTATGAGTGAGTGAGTGAGCTTGATCTTACTGTATCTCTCATTATAAGCTCGCTGATATCATATCGCGATAACAGAATTATCCACCCCCTTCTACAACATCAATACTATGGAGCCTCAATTGATGGTCCACTATATTCTCACCATCTTCGATGAGCCATCACCACACATCAAACTCTACCATTATCAACGTCCTTTTATCGACGAATAGTAGACTTACTGGGGGCAAGAGCAGAGCTCCCACTGCCTTTTCGGATCCGATATACGAGGATCTGTATGGCCATCTCCTGCCTAGGATTCTTGTCTCATTGTTGTTCATCACATCGCCCACTCTCAAGGCGCACACCAAAAACTGTACAGAATTTGAGTTCAGTCGTCCAACATTGATGTTAACGGACTCGCTGCGCACTGTGAGCCGCTATTTTGATACTTGCAGTGATTATGGCGCTATGTACTTCCTTCTTCGGTGTTGAGGACCGAGTATATCTTAGGTCTCCTGTATGGTACTCGTGGGCCCATCTGATTGAATCCCCCCTGTTACCTGACGAAAGTAATGTCACCCTTTGGAATATCCGCTGCTCAGATTGTAGGCCTCTTTATGGAGACGATTTTCTATGGTATGTCTTCATGAATCCCAACAAGATCTTCCAGGACTGAAATAACATCTAATACAAGGAATATATCTCGTCACGTTCTTTTCATGTCTGCAAGTCCTCCTGTTCAAGAACGGTCGATTGAAAGGATTGACAGCTACCAATAAGACGCTCCTGGTGGCGGCGTTGCTGATGTTTATCTTTGGGACTCTAGATGTGGCTCTAGGTCTCCGGCATAATCTCGATGCGTTCGTTTATACTGCTGGCACTCCAGAGGAAGAGTTTGCACATATCTCGTATTGGGTCAACGTCATGAAAATTGCAAACTATAATGCACAGACCTTCATTGGCGATGGTATACTTGTAAGCGTATGTTGAACGTATGTCATAAGAAATCTTCTGACAGCATCTCAAATCCCTTGCAGTTATATCGGTGTTTCATTATTTACAACCGTTCATGGTTGATAATAATACTTCCTGCATTAATGTGGATTGGAACAGCGGGTACGATTGACCTACATTTGTTGTGATCTGTTCTGCATTACTGATCCTTTATTTCAATAGTTTGCTCCGTTCTGACAGTATATATCGAAGCCACCCTTGGAACCGGCGTTCTAACAGAATCCAAACTAAAACCGTTTATCACTGGAACATTATCATTGACCCTCGCAATGAATATCATTACCACAGGTACATCTATCAATTCATTCTCTGTATTCCAAAGATGAAAGGGAGATTCATTCAGGATTAATTATCCACCGTATCTTGCTCATTCAGTCTAGTACGGTGGGAAGACTGACCCACACAAGTGGCATAAGCCCGCCCTCAAGAGTTGCGAAAGTCTTGATAGAGTGTGGTGCGATATATACTGTATCAGTTCTAATTTTGTTCGGATGTTATCTATCCTCGAATAATGCTCAACTTGGTGTATCGGATTCCGTAAGTGCTTTTGTTGAAATAAACATAACAGTTACAGCTCACGTAATCGTTCCCCGGCAGATCGTTCAAATAATTGTTCGTCATTGTGTTGTATACGTTTTTTTTTTCGTTGGAACTAAAACCATTTTAAGGGAATTACATTTAACCTTATCATTCTGAACGTTGGTCGGGGAACAGCCACAACTTCACAACCCGTAACAACAAATAACTTCATCAGTTCAAATCAATGGAGTTCTGATCATCGAGTTTCGCGCGCAATTGACCTCCATCGTGTTAATATTACGAGGGTTACAAACGTCACAAGAGATGGACTCGAGGAAGATAAAAACATGCAACTAGATCGTTTATCCGTTGAACCCGAGAATAATCTTAAACCCGCTCCGCAGTGGTCCGTAACGGCGGTTTGAACACAGAACCAAGTGCAGTACCTGTGTAGAACGACCTTTCATACCATACACAATTGATTCATCTAGTAGAAATTTATTCAGTTTTCAAAGCTCGAATGGAGCAGTGGGTATTTAATACCGAAGCTCACCGGCTGCCCTTTTTTCCTGGAATAAACAGGAGGAAATTGCCTATAATATCACACACCCGTCAATGGTGATAGCATTTTTCTGGGACATAAGATTGTTTGCTATCTGTCACGTAGGATTTGCACAAATAATAACATATCTAATTACATCCATCATTGGAACAGACTAATAAACAGACGGGTGGATTGGCATGGTGGAGTCTTCGACACCATCTTAAGAACTCGATGGTCCATATGTGAATCTTTACACTTCTTCTTCGGAGTTCGATAAATGCTATTTATTGAGAAGTCATTTCCAAATTGCTGATCTTTCATCTGTAGCTCTGCATTTTACTTTTCTATACTTATGCGTCTATGACGGTACAGTGACTCGAGCTATCGTGGTGATAAGGACGATCAGGTGGTTATACCAGAACAACTCTACAAAGAATCATTTATATGGTATACATTTCGTAGAAAATTAAAGTCTGCGAGTCATCAACGAGTTATGCCACTCGCTAATGTAATAGCTAGTGCGAGAGTCCCAATACGCATCCCGAAGATGATTTATATTGAGTTTCAGCCCTTCATCTACACAAGACTGCAACCTGTTAGAAATCTCCTGCAAGATAGATGTACTTCGTCCGGGTGGGGTGAAAAACGAGACGCTATGCAAGTGTTCGGTGCTGACGAGCCCCACTGGGCTCTGTACACGAAAACTCACCCGTAGGAACATTACGCGATCAGCTAGCATCGTTCGGAACGCATCAGGAAGCTTCAGAACGGCGCGGAACATTTATTTGAGCTCGGAACAACGGATTCAATCACGGGAACGGCCATTTTTTTGATTTGATTAGTATTTTTCGTATTTATTCATTTATGGACTTATTGGAGATAGGATCCATGCGATCCAGCACTCAGCAGACATCTCCTGCATTCCCTAAAAATCAATCGAGTCCCATGAGCAAGTCTGGTGTCTACAGCCGCTCAAAGGATCATTTTACTTCATTTCTTTTACATTTTTTTTTTCGACTTTACTCCTTTGTATTGAAGACTCTCATATTTACTTTAAAAACATAGGATTTACTTCGTCTTACAGTAGTTCAGAATCCCCACTTCCCCTCCTCCTCTGTACTCAATCATCCTCCCTACATACTTCAGTTAACTACTTCGATTTTACAGAATAAATTCCAGTTCTTTGGGATTCAGGTGTTCGGTAAATCGACCTCTCCGTCAAATCGCGACGCCTTCGACGACGCCAACTCTAAACGACTTCGGTCTTTTTGCATCGTCTAGGCTCCCTTACTACGTCTCTCCTCGTCTTTGTTTCGTAATTTTCCGAGCTCTCATCGTCGAGCTATCTTAGTTGCGATCGGGCAACTATTTTAGCGTTTCTCCTAGCAGTCTCCTCACCCTCTATCGTCTCTGTCGTGCCTGTCGTGCACTCATCGTCTCCTCCGTCGGTCTATCAGTCAGTCAGCTACTCAGTCTTTGTCCTCCGATTCCTATCGCGCCATTTCCCATCCCTTTCTGTCAGTATTTCGTCACACTCTTAGCCATTCAAGCCCCAGGTTGTTAGGAACAAAGTGAGGCCACCTCGCATTTTTTTATTCTTTTGTTTTCTAGGTATACAGGTATTCTAGGGATTAAATATTATATTCCTACTCTCTAGCCGGTATCTAGGCCGACAGTGCACCCTGACTTTTGCTCATTTCCGGGGCCTTTCCAATGCGATTGAACCATAGCAGCGAAAGCTTCAGATATCAGCATGTATGTATCCATATATATGCCATTGATGCATGTCCAGATGCTGTGTTCAACGTACTCGACAAGAAGCATCTGAAGGTGAGGGATTATTCGTTCATTTCCATTCTTATCATCTTCTGATATGGTCAGCTCCTTGAATAGAAGCTCGTGGTCGATGGAAATTTTCAGCTCTAACTCCACGAGATTGGGAGTCGAGCGAAGGAGAGTTAACAAGTCTTCTTCTTCGGAGATCATGAGTTCGTCGAGCAGAGCCAGTCTTTGGAGGTTCTGAAATTGAGGTAGAAGAGCTTCTATGCATGATATTGGGGCTCCATCTCGCAACAAGAGGAATAAGGCCGTGAGAGTGGGAAACTCAATATTCTTGAATATGTCCGTGGAGGAGGAATTGACAATGAGCAGACTATGTAGATGCTCGAAGATATACATTTCCTGGAGCCTATTTACACCACCTTCAATTCAATCGTCTTCTTCAACATCTTCAATTTCATCGTCTTCGTCATCATATTCAACATCTACAAGAGAAAATGATCCACAACGAAGATTAGGGCATTTACGAACGAGCCTGTTAACTTCCGAAGGGGCATGAAATGTAACGCAGAGATTGGTTAACATCTCCCAGGGTATGTGGAGAAACGGAACACTTCTGTTAGCCAGATGCAACACTAAGTGGCGAAGGCAAGGTGCACGTTCGAATATCCTCAAGTGCTCCTCGCCTTCATACCGGGGGAAGCTTTCGTCCTCGTCTACTGAAAGATTTGAGAGTGTGAGGGATTCGAGCGCATCCCATGTCATCAACATCTTTTGATTCTCGTCACTATTGATATAGATGTCGTTGAGCATAGAAAGAGGGCCCGGAAGTGCACTGCTCTCAAGCTGAAGATTCCTGAATCGCGGAAGATAGCGAAGTAGTGTCTTCTTCATGATGCGTTCAATCAACCAGTCGTGTTGTGCTTTGCCCTTAAACATGAGTAATGAATAAGGTACGTATAGCTGAAAGCTCAGTGGAAGGTTCTTTGCACGCGAAAACCATAGTTGACAGAGGTTGATGGTGTTTCGCCCTATATGTAGGACCAACCGTCCTTAGTCTCCCCCACTATGACATCACGTGATGTTATATCCGATCACCAATGTCCGAGAAAGGCAAGTTGGCGTCAGTGTCAGCGTTGTCAGTGCGTGTCGATGAGAACAATGCAAAAGAACTTCAGCGCAGCTAAGGCAACATAACATAATATCTACAGTTTTCTCAAATAAATTACAATTGTTAATAAGTCATTCTTGGTATAAATCTAACTAAATGTCAAGATTCTAGCTAATTGAGTGATATATAAAGAAAACAGAAGAACTGAGGTTGTGGATGAAGCATTAAAAGGAGTTGCAAAATGATACTGTTTGCCTCAAGGACTTAAATATCTGAGAATATAGTGATTCTGTGCAGGAAAAGACATATGTTATAGACTGTTGGAGAAATAACAACCCAATTCAAATGATTCATTTTCACTATCCAAATTTGTAATTACGGCAATGCAGCCCATGCCACAAACATAGTCTTTTACTCTATACATGTACTTTATAGTTAGTTGTAACAATCAAATTTTGTATTTAAGCTGGTGGTACAACTTAAAGTATTGCATGTTACAATGCCATTTCCTAATTCTAAAGATCCATTAGAACACTGGTGAAATACTACCATATAAAAGTAATTTATTTATTATAAAGATAAATAGGTTCAGTGTTGATCACAATGATGAATGTACACTGCTACGGTAATTATATGTGAGTGTGAAAAAAGATCATTACGCTGGGATCGAACGATCGACCTTGGCATAGGCACCAGCACTTGGGCCCGTGCTCGTGACCACTGTACCATAACGGCTTGTGTGTACCTATATTTACAGTATATTTAATGGGTATATCAAGCCTCGCTTAGTCAAAATTGCCTTTTAAAGAAAATCACGTGATGTCATAGTGGGGGAGAGCTATGAGAGTTATGTAGGACCCTAGGCGTTGTCCAGAGGGACGGGGTTTCCAGAGCGAGAGAGCGCCACGACGTACATATACGCGTCAGTAGCAAAGGCGCGCTTTTTGAAATATCTAGGTCCACACTGTTGATGGAGAGTCTGTCAGGGAGGCAGCGAAGAAAGACTTCAACTAGTATATCATGAGGTAATGCTTTAATCGGAGAAAGAATTGTTTCAATTGATTTGAGTTGACACCATTTTTACTGTTGATGGTCCGAATCGTCAACTGCATTATTAACGAGTTCGACTTTCAGCCGATGATTAACAATTTAACTTTTTCAATTAACTTTTCCCTTACTAATTTTACTTTACTTTACTTTTGGCTGGTAAAGTTAAATTAGTCAAGTTAAAGAAAAAAAGTTAAAGTTAAAGTTAATTTCACCGTATTAACTTGAACATTAACTTTTCCCTTACTAATTTTACTTTACTTTACTTTTGGCTGGTAAAGTTAAATTAGTCAAGTTAAAGAAAAAAAGTTAAAGTTAAAGTTAATTTCACCGTATTAACTTGAACATTAACTTTTCCCTTACTAATTTTACTTTACTTTACTTTTGGCTGTAAAAGTTAAAGTTAAAGTTAATTTTGACTTATTAACTTGAACATGTAAGTGGCTAAAACGGCCATTAATACTGCACACTGTCAGTAATAATAGTCATTTTAATGCTCTAAGTCATGTCTGTGATGAATTAGGAGTGAATTGTACATTTTTCTGTGGCAATTGAACTTCTAGGAACCTATTTTAGCTTATTTACGGATATTTAGTGAATAAAGCATAAGTTACTGGGTGAATATTACACTCAGACAAATATAAGGATCATGAAACCTCTAGGCAATGTTTATTGTGCGTAAGTGATCAAAATCTTCATTTATTATGAATATTGAACTCTTATGAAATCATTCAGGCTTCAATTACACAGATTTAGTAATTAGAATACAAATCACACTGGTTATCAGGCTAGTGTAACATTATATCACTTAGATACACCTTTAGAACATATAAAAGTGTATTGGTTGTGAGTTTTATAATATTCTGGCAAGCATGAAGTTATACTTAGAAACTCAGATAAGTTTGATTTATACAGATTAGTGGGTAGAATGTAAAGTGTGCTAGTCAGTCTGGTCTATTTCATCTCTATCCAGACCTGCATAGAATGCAAGTCAAATTAATGATGCTGAAAAGTTAAAAGCTACTAAAAGTTAACAATTTAGCTTCAAGTTAACTTGAAAGTTAATAAAAGTTAGAAAAAATTAATACAAGTTAATGAGAGTTACAGGTCATTATAGAAGTTATTACAGTTATAGACCAGTCAAAAGACTACTGAAGCACCCTGATGGTCACTATATAACTATAACACATTGAATAGACTGATAAAAAGCCCATAGGAATTTTACATTGTCAGTATGAAAATTAATACAACTAGTACAGTCCCCAGAAAAAACTATAAAAGCACATTGATGGGTACAAGAGAACTATTAAAATGTTCAATAGAACCACCAAGATATCACAAGAAATGTGCATGGTCAGTATGGAAATTAATACAGTCAAAAGACTGTAGAAGAATTTTCACAGTCACTGGAACTATTAGCACATTCAATAGAACGATCAAACGACTCTAAGAAAACTTACATAGTCAGTATATAATTAATACACCCTGTAAACAGTTTAAAAAAGACTGTAAGAAAGCTTACATGTTCAGTATAGAATTAATACAGCCTATATTCCGTTAAAAAGACTGTTAGAAAGCTTACATGTTCAGTATAGAATTAATACAGCCTATATTTTATTAAAAAGACTGTTAGAAAGCTTACATGTTCAGTATAGAATTAATACAGCCTATATTTTATTAAAAGAACTGTAAGAAAGCTTACATGGTCAGTATGGAGTTTATATAGCTTATAGAACGTTAAAAAAGACCACAGGGAAGTGTATATGCTCAATGTAGAATTAATACAGCTAGTAAACTGTTCAAAAGACTATTAGAAAAATTACATGGTCAGTATGAAATTAATACAGTCCATAGATCAACTTACCACCATCATGATGTCTTATTAAAAAGAAGCTAAGTCATTATATTTTTATTCTGGATGATTTCATACTGGCAAGAGCAGTAATGAAGAAGTAAGTAGAATTTTAGAACTAATATATTACTAACACATCTTGCTAGGTGGTGAAAGTGGTATTATGTTGACAATGAAGGAAATATGATTGTTGTTTAAGTCGGCAACATTCACTGTATGATGAAGACAAGTTTATAAGGGGGAGTGAGGTGCTCATTTATCTGTACAAGCTATAGATGAGCCAACAAATTAAATACATAATCCTATGATGCATGTTGCAGTACAAGTTAAAAGTTAATTGTGTCAAGTGTGGGAAATATATTTCAAGTTAAAACAGTTTGATAACCACGAAAAAAAGTTAAAAAGTTAACAAAAACAGCTACTTTATTTTGTCTCCTTTCAGCCGACTCTGTATCCCAATCAGGATGCTCCTCTTTGTATCAGATGGAGGGAGATTGCTATTGCAAGGATCGTCGAAATCGGGGCTTTCCAACCATTCGGTTATCTAAATATAAGCATTGAGATATACTAAGAAGTATGAATTCTCAGAGGATCTTACCTTCAGGTTTGACATTATGGGTTAAGTACCGTCAGGAGGATGAAACAATTCAATATCAAAAAAGTACTTTAATCGAGACTCGTGGCCCCGGAGTCCAGACCGGCCGGATGTTGAAATAAGTGAAGTAAACGTTTGGCCTCGGTGAGCTCGTGAGGCAAATGGATAGTGTACATGCTCGAATGTACTCTACCTATATACAAAATCTCTACATACTTAGATAAATATCAAATGATTAAGCAGCCACAAAAATGTAATTACATATCACCTCAATGGACAATGCTGTCCAACACCATAAAGCAACTTGGGGTTGTGGGCCATTGCAAGCATGGCAGTATGAGTCTCTTTTTTTTGGTGGTGAATTTTAGCTTGTAGAACTATGGATTTGGGTGCAGGAAATGGTTGTGATGGTTGCTGTGATGAAACAGAAAAGCCCAAAGGGCAGATTCAGCGACTAGTAAGGACACATTCGCATCATATTGAGAGTGCTCAAGTTGAATGCTAATTTCTGTGAGGCAAAACTTATCCCACCACCACTGCTCTTGTCCATATATATACAGACATGAGCAGTAAATATCTCAGCCTCAGCAAGAAGGTCTGCAGGTAAATGCCAACTTGGTGTTTAGATTGCTTCATGGAGTGTGCTAAGATTTCCTGGATAGATTTGTAAATGCTCATCCATCCAAATCATCTGATGTTTTTTCACAGAAGATCCATTTTAACATCCAACAGTGCTCAGTATATGAGAGTGCTGATTTGCAAGGAATTCAGCACTTGCTGTGCGAGCCAGGTGAGTGGACCAACAGTTTTGGTGCACACATGATGAATGGTTGCAAGTGGTGTTGAAATGTGTACTGGGTGCTGAAGTAAAGCAGTGGAAACGAAGAGCTCGGGGGGGTACATGGTTAGTCCTGTTGATGAGCCTCACTTGGCTCCGTACTCGGAAACTCGGTCCTGAGACATCTAAATCAAGCTATGCATGTCTATATTCGACTAGGGATCGTCGGGGATGGTTCAGAACGCATAAAAAGCTTCAGAATCATTCGGAAAGGCTATTTGAGCTCGGAACAATGGATGCCATCGCAAAATGGACGATTTTTTTGAATTTGATTAGTATTTTTCGCATTTTACTCATCTATGGACTTATTTGAGATAGGATCCATGCGATCCAGAGCTCAGCAGGTACTCCCTTCATTCCTTACGGATCCCTCGAGTTCTATGAGCGAGTCTGGTGTCTACAGACGCTCAAATGATCATTTTACTTCGTTTTTGTACATTTACTTTCTACTCTACTTCTTTATGTTGAGAACTCGGATTTTTACTTAAAAACATAGGTTTAGCTTCGCTTTTCATTAGTTCAGAGTACTTTACCTCCCCTCCCTACTCTCTGTACTCAATCGCTACACAACCACTTCACTTTTACGAAATGTATTCAAGATTTGGATCTCAGGTGTTCGAAAATTGTCCTCTTCACTAAATCGCGACACTTTCATTGATGCCAGCTCCAAACGACTCCAGTCTTTTGCATCGTCTAGTCCCCCTTCCTACGTCTCTCCCCGTCCTTGTTTTATATTTTTATGCGCTCTCCTCGAGCTATCTTAGTTGCGATCCAGCAACTATTTTAGCGTTTCCTCTAGCAGTCCTCTCCTCAACTATTGTCTCTGTCATGCCTGTCGTGCACCCGTCGTCTCTTCCGTCTGTCTATCAGTCAGTCAGCAGCTCAGCCTTCGTCCTCCAGTTCTAATCGTGCTATCTCTCATCCCTTTCCCTCAAAACTTCGTCACTCTATTAGCAGTCTCATTCCTAGATTGTTAGGACCGAAGTGAGGCCACCTCGCACATTTATTTCTTTTGTTTTATAGATATACAGGTTTATAGGATTTATTTAGCTATATACTTTTATCTACAAGCTGGTATCTAGGTCGACACTGTATGCATAGAATGAATACAAATATCTTACCAATGGCAAATATTGTGTGCTGTCTCCATAAAAGGCGATTTTGAGATGCCGAGGTGGCAGTGCATGCCGCTGACATAAAACTTTCGCTCACTTTTGATGTTGGACAAAATGCCCTACTAAAACTCCCTAAAAGAACGATTCTTATTACATAAGACTCGTAATAATCATCTATAGCTTAAATTTGTGAGACTATAGCGGCCACATAAAAAAAATACCTTTTGTGGCCTAGCTTTCCCCCTCTCTTCATGTCTCACAGAGTTTTTTTGACTGAAGATTTGAGCTTCTCACCTCAGTGGCCATTTTTTATGCTTCTCCATCCTTCCATCACATTAATCATTGTCACCATACTGGAGAGCCTTGCGACGGTCCTGTACAGTGCTGCTCAGGCCAGCAGACTTGGTATGTGGTGAGTAGTTATATATCCGTCTCGTGTTTTCTCTACCTCCAAACCTTTCAATGCATTTTGCCACCATTTCCCTTCCCAACTCGTGATCAGACATCCCCATAGGAGATGGGGTAATGTATGGGGCACATGGTGTAGTTGGTTATCACGTTCGCTTTGCATCAATTTGAATGAATTTCAGAAACACCTTGCTGATGCGAAAGGTGTTGGGTTCAATTCCCAATGTGTCCATGTAGAGATTTTTGTAGTCATTTTTATCCCTTGTTGACGATGGAAAATTAGAGTCGGCCAGTTTTTTTTTTTTTGGGCTAAATGGTCATTATGTTGAATAGTCCACATACCATGTGAGCATCACATAGTGGTACGAAGGTGCTGAAGCAATGGGAAGCAGAGGAAAGGCCGGGCACATGGTGTAGTTGGTTATCACGCTCGCTTAGCATTCTCGAGGATTCCCACTGTAATTCGTCTGCGAGAGGTGTTGGGTTCAATTCCCAATGTGTCCAGAAGTAAATTTTAGAAACATTTTCTTCCATGATAGAAGCGCTAGCAGTCTCGCTAGGAAGGAACTGCCAATTGCATTAAAATCCATCGCAGAAATGGACTTGAACAGTTTATTTTTGAAAAAATGAGTAAGCACGGAAGAACGGCTACAGTTAATGATAGCTAATTGTTGGAATACGAGCGTTAAGATTACGAGCGAGCGCGATCCAGACTCCGCCCGCAGTCATACTTACATTTTTGTGGCTGCATTAATCATTGGATATATATCTAAATATGTAGATAATTCGTATATAAGTAGAGCACATTCGAGCATGTACACTATCCGTTTGCCTCATGAGTTCACCGAGGGCAAACGTTTATGTCACTTATTTCAACACTAATATCAGGGTTAAATCTTGAAGTTGCAACGAATCACTGGCGCGAGTAGCTGAGCGGCGTCAAGTGCAAGATGGTGTTTGGTTTGAGCAAGAAGAGCAAATAGAGCTCCTTGATGGTCTGCCTCCTCGAATCGATCGTAGATGCAAGTGTATTTGTTCACGGGAAAGAAATGGATGCGTACTCTCTCTGGCCACGAATTGATTCCCTTCGCCAACAGACTCGTCTTCTTCGATACACCAACGCGGCGATGCCTGACTGTCGTACAAGTTATTAAACACGGTGAACCCGTTCACGTCTCTTCTGCAATTCTCTTTGTCCTCTCTGCATCTGTCGAAACCTCTTATCAAGCTTGAACAGGAGATGTCAACTTCAGTTTGACTATGACGGGTACATCGCGATTGTATGAGTATTAGTATTGGTGAGTTGAGTTATCGCGTCCCTCTTATTCCTCTTTCCTTCCTCCCCTCTTCCCTTCAGATAATAACCCTCCTACCTAGGACTGACCGACGCCCTTGCAGCCATCTTCCTCCACTGCTATATCCCACCCGGAAACTACCTCATCCGACACGAAGTCATCGCTCTCTCTTCGCAGCGTCGAGGTACGTTGTGCTTTGTCTCCTTTTCGTTCACCTGGTTGACGATAGCGTCTCTTCGCAGCTCTTCAACGCCCGCGCACCGGGTCTTTCCCTTCCTCATCAGAACCCACCTCCCCTCGTCAATCGAGGAGCCTCATCCCCCTTACCCTAGTTACCCTGCTTCCCTTCTCCGTGGGCTGCCAGATCCCGACGATGTCTTCCTCGGTATGCGTCAGACCAAGTCATCTACCTTCTCATACGCATCTGTGTGACACGTGAAACGCGAGAAGATCCTTATCAACATACGGGACGTACAACATCTGGACTAGGTGAACGATTTAAGCGTGGTTTACGGTCTTGCTGGAGTCCTCAGGCGATGGGGGAGAGGGAGACGAGATTTGTATGCTTCACTCTTCTCCGTCGATGAAGTACGCATTTCTACCCCTTTTTCCTTCCCATAATGCTATCCACCCCCCGCCTCATCTTCATTGCATGGGTGAAAAGAACGCTTCCATCACATCAATCCCCAGGTAACCTCACTAAAACACACATTCCCCCTCTCCTCAATTCGCACGACACCTCGAGTACGAAAAACTTCACAAAGTTATCATCGTAGTTGCGAAGCCTACATCTACTTATATCTAAGTACCCAATGCAAGCGCCGTCTCTCATTAAAGATCAGAGGAACCTATACGTCATAAAAATAAATAACTATTGAGCAAGAGCTTCCTGTCGGGGCTGCCACCCCGCTTCGTCTTTCTTTCCTTCTCTTTTCCCTCCCATCTTTTAAATCTTCCAATACCCCAACAGATTCGAATTGGTCTAAGCCCAACATAACCCTGCATAATTCAAATCCTCACCAACGCCGAAGAACAGTACAACATATCCACTCCAATCGCCTAATACAAGACGAAGAGTAATCTGTATAAAAGGGACAAGGAATGATCTGAATATGGTGTGCGCGCCATCTGGATGGTAACGTTCTATCTCGTCTGATCTCTAAATCAATGGAGTTGCACATCCGGGGCTCTACGGACTCAAAAAGCACTCCATAGTCGCCTAGCTCTCCAACCGAAATGTTCGCTTACTAGTCGACGTGGGTTTGTTCCCTCCCCACCTTTTTCTTCCTTCATTCCTCGGTAACGCCATAATCCAGGCGAAACACGCGGATATCTCCCCTGAGATGTCACTATCTTCTCTGCTGAGCTCTGTCAAGCCTACAAGCCCAAACCCCAAGGCCTACCTATCG
This sequence comes from Crucibulum cyathiforme, assembly GCA_036936985.1. Lineage (NCBI taxonomy): Eukaryota > Fungi > Basidiomycota > Agaricomycetes > Agaricales > Nidulariaceae > Crucibulum > Crucibulum cyathiforme. The sequence goes on from JASFCW010000092.1 coordinate 19,398, forward strand.
GCACCTCTCTCAAGTCCCACAAGAACGAACTGCAATGGTCGCAGCATACATGTACGATCTACGCGTGTTGGGGATGCAGACAAAACAAAATCGGGCGACTTTGCAGATGAATCATCAAATCCAATCGATTCTTTTTTTTTTTTAGTTCCATTTTGATTCCGTTAGGATACATATCGGCCTAGGACTCATTTGGAAAGACTTAATCACCAAGGCACACAGTGAGAGCAAGACCTATATTCACTCAGAACGCCAAAGCTCCTAACTAGTTGACTGTTATTGTATTATACAAGTACCCTTCCACAGATATTACTCAATAAAGATGCCCTACAACGGACGAGATTTATGAGAAAAATCCTCCTCACTCTTTCCAATGCCACGTTGAGTGTGGCTCTAAGGCTCTCCGTCAGGTGCTTATTATTGATAGGGAAAGGCACGTACAATTTCTAGATCGTTGTCTCGGAGAGCCTCTTTTGTGGTATCGATCCTGATGGAGATGTTTTGCTGGTTCTTGCTCATTGTTGTAGCGTTGGGACTGACGCCGCTAATACCGCTCGTTGGTAACGATACCATGTTAACGTTATCAACATCAGTCGCAGTGAGGCTCCGACGAGCGTTCAATGTGGCTAGGAATGAGTTGCTGTAAACTAGATGATCGAAAGGCGTCAGTGAGATACATTATTCAGCGGAATCCAAGAAATACTCACGTCTGCCGATGCAGAAATAAAAGGTTGCATAAATGAGTGTATCTGGTGAAGCGACCAGCTGTAGCGAGATTA
>JASFCW010000093.1:0-20145 GCA_036936985.1 Crucibulum cyathiforme
CAAATGTCAGGGAGAAACAGCACCAAATGTGTCTATTTAGATGTACACATGACCCCCCAACTACATGTCTAATTAGATGGGTAGAGTGGGACAATCAGGTGTACTCATTATTAATATCACATCCTATTTCCATAAAAGGAGATTTTTGAGATGCCAAGGTGGCAGTGCATGCTACTGATGTACAATTTTTGCTCACTTCTGATGGCAACAAAATGCTCTAGTAAATCACCCTAAAAGAACAATTCTTATTACATAAGACTGGTAACATTGACAATTGTTTGGCAATGCCCTCTGGCATTGCCCATATATACTTATTTTTACATCAAAACATGTAGACTTTTCATTACACAGTAGGCTACCAATACAATTGGTCATACTTACTTAGTGTGATTATAAGTCATTGAAGCACCTGTGCTCCACTTTTTTAAGTATCTGAACCTTGCTAGCCTACTAGCAGACAGATACTATGTTTAAGCTCCAAAAGCTTAAACCCCATCAAGAACAACCACATGCCAGCAAAGCATGAGTGTGGATCAACCATATGTCATGTCTGAAGGCACCCATCCATGAACACCAGTACATGGTGCCATAATGATGAGAGCTGGAAGAATTGGCCCCCAAAGGCTGACAATGAGCAATGGATGACTTGCCATTGTTTGGACCTTCTGAGGCAAACAAGGAGTATGGAGACATGTCCCCCATTATAGAGAAATACCCAGAACTGGCAGCAGCTCTGGATGCATTCTGGAGTGAAGAGGAGATGAGCAACATCCCAGCAGGCCATAAATGGATAACTGCCATTGTCAAGCAAGCAAAATGTTGCTTTTGAGAATCACAGAAGTGTTGTTATTCATGCTATCCCAAGTAAGTTTGGGGAAAAAATGAATATTGCAATTCTATACAAATCAATCCAAAAGGTAGTATGAGTTGATTGAGCTGTAAGAGTGGAGATCTGTGTGGTAAGGTGTAGAAACCTTTGTTATGATGTAGATGCTGGAGTGGCTACTGGTAGAAGTAGTATCTGACTACTAATACCTGGATAAATGAACTTGATGTGAAGCTTATTGGAAGCTTATACTAGGTGTACTGAACTTTAACTTGACTTGGCATGCTGACATTGACTTGGCATACTGAACTTGACATGATGTTATAACCTACAGAAGGTTAGTATTATAAATGGAAGTGATATAGAATAGCCTGTCAGTAGGTTGAAGGTGAATGAGGCTTATAGACACAGATGTCAATAAGAGAGTAGTGTAAAGTATTCAATTGGAAGCAGTGACTGTACTACTGACCAATGAATTGGGAATTGTGGTAGAGACTTCCTAGTAGCAGTTCTACTAGTCTGAATTGTTCACTGACAATTCCAGATGAGAGATGTTACATTCACCTCAAAGATGTTCACTGGTAAAATCCCCAAAGTCATGGTCCTTATATACTACTATGGAACCTGTTTACATAAAGATGTCCCACCTAATGTGAGTCATCATGTACAAGAATGATTCCCATGTTTATGACTAGTGTTAAGTCCAAATGATTCATAAATATATAGAAAGGCAATAAAGAGTCATAAAATGAGTCATATAGACTTAAGTGGACTCATAAAGAATCAGACTGAGCTGCAAGTAGTCACTCAAAATGATTCAGAGTGATCCATAAGACATAAAATGAATCATAGGACATAAGAAGAGTCACAGAGCATAAGAAGGAGTCATAAAGCATAAAAGGGAGTCATAGAACAGTCATAATACATGAAAAGGAGTCATAAGTCATAAGTCATAAGGGAAAACATAGGTATTAATCACAAAACATAGAAGGAAAGCATAGGGGTATAGAGAGTAATAGGCATAATTGATTCTGTGAGAATTGGCAACCATAAACAGAAATCAGAGCACAATCTAATCTTATCTGTCACATGATTTGGATGTATGCATTTGTCCAAAGTTCTCACACAATTCCTGAGGAGACAGAATAATGTCTTTGTTCAAAACATTTTGAACATATGACATTGCCAGTGACAAAAGTCTATTTTTGGACTAGGTAGAAACACCAGGGCATTTTGTCAGAGGCTTTGGCAGAGTGCTAGCTCAGGGACATGGCAGCATCAAGCTCATCTCCCAATGTGGCAAGGAAAGATACCCAATCACATTACATGATGTACTGCATGTAGAGAGTGCACCATACAATCTTATCTTGATCTCATGGGTAACAATGCCAACTATTCAATCCTATTCAAAGGAGATGACATCAAAATCAAATCACCAAATGGCATGCTGATTGCTGAGGGAAAGAAGGTTGGACAGCTGTATGACATGCAGATCAAAGCCACAGACAAACATGCTGTTACCAAACAAGATCATGCATTCACCAGTGTCAAAGGTGTGCACACATGGGATGAATGGCACAGGATCTTGGGTCACATGAACATGGCTTCTGTGAAGCTACTCAAAAAGAAAGATCTCATGATCAGGATGGAGGTCAACAAATTGGTCAAGCCCAATCCACAGTGCATCAGGAAAACCCTCCCATGAGAATAATCCAATAATTATAAGGATTTATCGCGAAAATAGATAATAATGTGAAATGAAAGAATTACCTTGGTTTACTAGATCTTTCTTAGTTTTAAAATGGTAATTATTGAGTAATTTAATCATAACAAGGAATTATCCCAGTTTACTAGATTTTTCTTAGCTTTACAATGATAATTCTACTGAGTGACCTAATTATAACAAAACCAAATTAATAGACATTGAAATAAGTATGACAATCCAGGCAATAACATCATTTTGATATATGAGTGTATTGTAACAACAGTAAATATGTGATATATTGGTACTTCTATGTAGAAGACATCTTGGTATAAAATGAAATATAAATTAGTTGTGAAATAGTGTTACTCACCTAGTGTTTTGATGCATTGCAGGAGATGAGAGGAGAGCAGTCAGTGATGGGTGATACTGAAAACCATCAATACTCATCAGTGCACTGTTCAGCAGGTCCCAGTGGCCCACATTGGTTTCCTGTCCCTCCCTCTCCATCTCACATATTTCATATTATCTCCTATTCACTTACTTATCACGTTCATCCTCTATGACATCGCATTCTTTCTCTATGATCTCTTCTAATCCTTGTTCCTCATCATTCTTACTCATAGTACCTACCACGTGACTTTAGAAACTCTTCATACCATATAGACTATTACTTTGTTGTTTACTTGGTTAGATACTATGCCATGGATTCAAGCTGTACTTACTGTAGTAAGTAACTAGCCTCTGAACTAGAATCTTTTAAACAGTCCTTGTTTGCTACTGTATGTCAAGACCGTCTTGGCTGTCACAATGATTACATATGTCACTCTCATCACAGCATGTGATGTACCTTCCAACCAATCAGAGTTGTCCATGAAGCTGGCTGACATTTGAGTGTCGGACAACGATTAGGTTTGCTTGTCACCATCAACACTCCCTCCTTGCTCAAGCTCTCTTTCCATCACACTGTGCACCCCTCCTCGTGAACAGAGATGTGGGCCGGTGTCTTACTCACCCACCACCCCCACCTCTCTTCACTGCCAGTGTGAGCAACAGCCTCCGTGACTGCCCTCAACTCAAGTGTCGCCACCACCATCCACCCCACCTTCACCTTCAACACAAGTGCAGCACTCCCTTCCCCCACCTCCTCCTTCAACACAAGCACACCACCCCTTGCCCCCACCTCTTCCTTCAACACAAGCATGGCACCCCCTGCCCCCACCTCCTTTAATGCAAGTGCAGCATCTCCCACCCCCCCACCGCTTTTAACACAAGTATGGCACCCCTTCCCCCACCTCCTTCAACATGAGTACAGCACCCCTTCTCACACCTCCTCCTTCAGCACAAGCATGGCACCCCACCTCCACCTTCAATGTGAGAGCAGCATCCCCACCCCCACCTTCAATGTGAGTGTAGCATCCCTCACCTCCACCTTCAACATGAGCACAGTATCTCCCACCCTCATCTCCTTCAACATGAGCACAGCCCTTCACAACCTCTTTCAATGTAAATGTGACACCCCCTGCTCTCATCTGCTTGCCATTGCGTCTCTTTCAATGTGAGCACAGCCCTGCCACCCCCACCTCTGCCTTCAATGCAAGCAGCTGCTGATACACAAGAAGTATAATGACTGCATGTGAGTATTCTTTTGGCTCATGGATTCACTTAGCTTATATGATTGCTTTAGTGGTTCTACATGTTCTTGAAGGGGTTGCTCTCAACAAGAAATCATTGACGCTGTGGATTGGGATAAGAATAATGACTCAGCTTAAGATTTTTTATACAACTACTTGTCCTGATCATTAATAACCAGTAGGGGCTGAATGGTCCAAATCTACAATTATTTTAATACCTGTTCTTATTCTACTATATTGTTAATAAATGATATGTGTTTGCTACATAAATATGTGATTTCTAATAGGTGTGAAAGCATAGTAATATCCATATCAAATGCATAATGTTATGATATAATCAAGGTAAATTGTGGTTTTACCAATAATTATTGACATGGGTAGCAGGGGGTACTAGGGAATTACAGGTAATATCAAGTAAATTTGATAAATTTGATAATGTCTCTAATTCGAGGTTTTATCTAAGTTTTATCAAAAATTATTAGGTATTATCCATATTTCACTGAGAATGTAGGGGGGGAGGTTTTCCTGATGTGTGAGGCTTGCATTCAGGCCAAACAGCATGTGGAGCCATTCCCACAAGAAAGCATGATGAAAATGGCCAAGATCAGTGATCTAATGGTCACTGATGTATGAGGACCAGCCCAGACAATGGCAATAGGGGAGAACATTATTTTGTCACATTTACTGATGGAAATCATGCCAATTGCACATTTACTTCATGAAGAAGAAAAAGGAGGCATTTACCCATTTCAAGCAATACAAAAGCTACATGGAGACCCAAAAGGGAAAGAAGCTCAAGAAGCTTTGATGTGATGGCAGTATGGAATACCTAAACAAGGCATTCAAAACCTTTTTACTCGACTCAGGGATGGAGCTCAAGGTCACAGCTGCACATTCACCTTCCCAAAATGGAATAGCAGAGCACATCAACAGGAGCCTTGTGGAGCATGCATGTGCTATGCTGGTTTCCCACAAGATTCCTTACTTCTTATGGACAGAAGTGCTTGCTTATGCCACTTACCTAAAGAATCAATCTCTGACCAGGGCTCTAAACAGCAAGACCCCTGATGAGGTATTCTGGGGTGCTAAGCTGGAGATATCCCATTTACAGGAAGTCGGACAGGATTGCTGGGTGCTGCAATAGGATGGCAAGAACACTAAATTGGAACCAAAGTCCTGGAAGTTTATTTTATAGGAATTTCATCCATGACCAAAGGCTATTGGTATTACAACCCCACTGTGTGCAAGATTCAGATCTTGTGCAACATGATTTTCTCATGTGACAAGCCAGCAGACACTGCCAAAGATGTAACAGTCAATTACACTCTGCTGTTTGAGTGACATGACCCTACCAATTCTCCCCTCATCTCCTTGCCTTTCTGATCTTCCAGCAACCTATCAAGCTTCCTCAGCACTGACTGGGCTCACTGAAGCCTCCTGGGCCAATAACCCCACCTCTGGTCCGATCCTCTCAACTACCACAACTTACTGGGTGTTGCCTGCACAGACCACCTACAACACTGCCCATTATCATTCATACACTACAACCCCCACTTACCCCAACCACCAACATGTTTCTAAATGTGACTGCACTCCTCATCCTAGCCAAGGATATTATGCATGACCTTAGAGTCAACCCACATAAGTTGTTGATGCATGCATGGCCGGCAAGTGTCCACTCACTGCTTGCACCTTTTATCTTTACATGTACCATATGATTTTACTTACATGCACCATATAATTTTGCTCCACTTAACTACTGACAACCCACTTTCTCTCTGTTCTGAATCATAGACAGTAACTAGCCATAGCACTATAAAACCCTCATACATCCATAGATACTAGTTACACTTATATTTTCCTATTTGATCTTCGGTCATATATCATATATCTTATCTCAGTATCTTCTACATACTGGGTTTGATCCTCTCCAATTATATCTGTCTCAAATCATCTATATTGGCTTGGATCTCTATCATCTTCAAGTCTTCATATGTATCCATATCATCCCAATCACCTCTTAGCTGTTGAGCCTCACTCTGGCCAGATCTCTTGTTCCCAGTTGTTAGACCCAGTCCAAACCTGTATTTAGAGTAGATAGAATATGTATACAATTACTGAATCCATTTTGAGAGCCACTGGGCAAGAATTGAATGCACAGCAAGTTGCCAAGGATAGTGCAATGCTTTGCAGGCACAGAGGATGGTTCTAGAATGAGAGTGTCAGGTTTGATAGCTGGAGCAGAGGCTCAACAGCTATGAGTGAGTTACCAGGAGGGAGATGACATGACCCTACCAATTTCCCCTTCTACTCCTTCATTCCTTTCCCCTCTAAACATTCCCCCAATGCGTCAAGCCTCATCTGCACTTACCAACTTCACTGAGGTATGCCAACCTAATGGCTCCACTTCTGAGCCGACCACCCCCACTACAACAAATTACCAAGCCTCATCTACACAGGACACCACCCATACCTCACACTATCATCCATACCCTACAGCCACATTGTGTATGGGTCACCCACATCCTTCCAGATGTGATCACACCCCCCACCCCAGCCAAGGGTACTACACACAACCTTAGTATGATCCACACAAGTTACTGATATGTTCATACTCAGCAAGTACTTGCCAAGTTGTTCACACTAGTAACAGCCACATACCTCCTATATGTTACTGTTCCACTTAGATACCAAAAAACCCACTTACTTCCCTCAAAACCCTAGACAGTAACTAGCTAACTTTACTATAAAAACCCCATACATCCATAGAAGCTAGGTTATGCTTATATTTTCTCTTTTGATCTTCGGTCAAATATCATATATCTTATCTCAGTATCTTCTACATACTGGGTTCGATCCTCCCCAATTATATCTGTCTCATACCATCTATATTGGCTCAGATCTCTCTCGTCTCCCCATCTCATATCAATCCATATTGTCCCAAGTTGTCCCTTAGCTGTTGAGCCTCACTCCAGCCAAATCACTCACTCCTGATTGATCCATCTCCCAGTAACTCACTCATAGCCATTGAGCCTCTGCTCCAGCTATCGAACTTGATGCTCTCATTCTAGAACCACCCTCTGCACCTGCAAAGCATTGCACTATCCTCAGCAACTTTCTGCACATTCAATTCTTGCCCAGTGGCCCTTGAAACGGATTTGGTAAGCGTATACAGATTCTATCTACACTAAAAATACAGGTTTTGGACCAGGTCTAACAGGAGATTGTAGAGGGATTGATTGGGAATGAGTGATTTGGCTGGAGCAAGGCTCAACAGCTAAGGGATGACTTGGGACAGTATGGATTGATATGAGACTGGGAGATGAGAGAGATCTGAGCCAATATAGATGGTATGAGACAAATATAATTGGGGGGATTGAATCCAGTATGTAGAAGATACTGAGATAAGATATATGATATTTGACCAAAGATCAAAAGAGAAAATATAAGCATAACTAGCATCTATGGATGTATGAGGGTTTTATAGTGCTATGGCTAGTTACTATCTATGACTCAGAATGGAGAGAAGGTGGATTGTCAGTAGTTAAGTGGAGCAAAATTGTATGGTGCATGTAAGTAAAATCATATGGTACATGTAGAGATAAAAGGTGCGAGCAATGAGTGGACACTTGCCAGCCATGCATGCATCGGCAACTTATGTGGGTTGATTCTAAGGTTGTGCATAATATCCTTGGTTAGGATGAGGAGTGCGGTCGCATTTAGAAATGTGTTGGTGGTCACAGTAAGTGGGGGTTGTAGTGTATGGATGATAATGGGGAATACTGTAGGTGGTCTGTGCAGGTGACACCCAGTAAGTTGTGTTAGTTGAGAGGGTCGGTCTGGAGGTGGGGTTATTGGCCTGGGAAGCTTCAGTGAGCCTGGTAAGTGCTGAAGAGGCTCAATAGGTTGATGGAAGATTGGAAAGCAAGGGGACGACAGGAAAATTGGTAGGGTCATGTCACCAGTCACTTCATCTATGATCTCCCTCTCAGTAACTTGCTCCTTGCCATCAAGCCTCTGCTCCAGCTATTGGACTCAACACTTTGCTCTCAAATCATTCTTGTGCCTTGTTAATGCACTATGCTACCCTTGGTAACTTACTGCACATTCAATTCTTGCCTAGTGGCTCTCGAATCAGATTTGGTAATTGTATACAGTTTCTATTAACTCAAATTAACTGGTTTTGGACCAGGTCTAACATTGAGGGGGAGACAGGTGATGGCAACCAGACTTTGGGTAACCAAATCAAGACTAGTTCAAGTGAAATGCCAAAAGTAGCCAAAAACAGTGACACCACAGCCAAAAGTGGCTATGCCATCAAAGATCCCAGTCTCAATGGAGAAGCACCTAGTCTGCACAATGGTGCAGACATGGCTGGACTATCTCTGGATGCATAATCCTAAAGCAATAGGCTGGAGAACCCAAAAGGATGTGGCACATCTAGCCAAAGATTGGGCACTACTAGGTGAAGGTTTGAATGATGAACCTATTTCATTTGAGGAGGCAAAGGAATGCCATGATTGGCCCAAATGGAAACAGGCCATGGATGAAGAGATTAGTCAGATCAAAACTTTGGGCACATACACCAAGATGGAGCTGCCACCAGATAGGAAACCCATTGCCTGCAAATGGGTTTACTGGATCAAATGTGATGCAAACAGAAATATTGTCTGTTACAAGGCTCAATTAGTCACTAAGGGATTTTCCTGGGCTGGAGACATAAATGATTGCAGATCACTTACTGGATACAATTTTGGCTTAGGCAGCAGACCAATTCTGTGGCACTCAAAGAAGCAACCAACAGTTGCCCTTTCAAGCATGGAATCAGAATACATGGTGGCATGCTTCGCAATGTGTGAAGCAATATGGTTGCACACACTACTTACCAAATTAGGATTCCTGCAGACTGACCTGACATTACTCAATGTCATTAACCAATTGGCAATTAAATTTGCCAAGAACTCAGGATTTCATGTGAGGAGCAAGCACATCAGCATTCAACATCATTTTGTGTGCAAGAAGATTATTTCTAATGAGATAGTAGTCAATTACTGTGCATCCAAAGACAACCTAGCCAATGTATTCACTAAGGCACTACTGATGCCTAAATTTCAAGATCTGATCACATGGATCAGCATGACTTCAGAGTTGAGGGGGAATGTTGGGAAGCTGCCAGCATAAGCAACTCCAGATGCTGACCCAGCAGGCTAAGCACATGGAGTGCTTACTCAGATCTTAGTCAGCAGATTACCAATCTGACAGACTGTAGACACTTGTAGTTAATTGTAGTATATTCTAGTATAATATCTACTTAGTATTTAAGGCCTCTGTAAGAGGCCAGTAGTAATTAATTAATTCATATTCTATTATACCAACTACTCTTCCAATAACCTGAACCAAACCAAACCCTGGACAGTCTAATCAGACATTGATCATATCTAGACTGTTCTTAGGGATCTATTTTCTACAAGAAATAATAAAGATATCTACTAAAAGTAGATATAAAATAAACATAATATGAAGCATTTGTTTCTCAGTTACAAGGTCCAAGCAATAAATATGTTGCTAATTAGTCTAAATGATGAGTGGGTCAGATAGTAGGAAATCAGAGTGGATACTCAAGGGTGAGCAATGCATCAGATGGTTTGTATTTCCAACATGCTTATTGTAACTTACTATCTAACAACATTCTGATATCTGTTCTAGCCTTGACTGCTGATCTCAGTGACACAATCAACTTTATGGTTGCACTTGAAGCCTTTTGGTGTCCCAGGACTCAACAAGTTCCCTGGACCCCCAGGTAAGCATTCTGTTTTGCACATACTTGTATTAAAATAAGCAATGTAATGTTTGACCTTGGTCAGCTTGTGAGGCAAACAGCTAGTGTACAATCTCGAATGTACTACTTATATACAAAATATCTACATAATTAAGATATATATGTAAATGAAACTCAGCCATAAAAATGCAAATATGACTGTGGGTGTGATCCGGATTGTGCTCACTCATAAATCTAATTACAATATTCCAACACACTCCCTCGAGTGAAGCAATCACAAAAGAAATTCGACTCAACATTTGGCACTCCCTGAAACCTAAAATCCTTCAATTCCAACATCCAATGAAGGTTTGCACACAATGCAAAAGTTTGATCAAAGGCACAGTAAATCTAAAAATAAAACAGCAACAGCATAGTGGCAACAACATATGTTGAAAACTAGAAACAAAGTCTCAGTGTTTGTAAGTCAAACAGCTATATTGAATATATACCTAGAAATGAAGTCTAGGAACAATAATAAGTAAATGAATAGTAACAAGTAAGTAAGGGACTTTACCTCAGTGTTTGTAAGTCAAACAGCTGAGGAAAGTTGATGAGAACTGTCCTATTTATCTATGAGAGTCCATTTGTAACAACTAAAGTAGATAGATAAAGAAAACTATATAAAAGGAATAGTTAAGGAGAGCATAATCACAAGAACTGTAGGCAGTGCAGTTCTTGAGGATAGAAATACAAATAAAGTAAGACTAAAAATTGACAGAACATATGAAACATATATTGTACAATACAAACGAGAGAAGGGAGAAATGGAGGTGCAGCTATTGAGCTACAGTGGTGTACATAAGAATGAATATAATATTGACGGCATGTATGTACTTGTATTGATGTGCTGGGGCTTGTCATGTGTTTGCATTTCAACAACATAATGGGTGATGGCATAGATGGTGGCAGCATAGTGAATGGTGGCATATGGGTTTGGCAACATAATTCAGGCAGCATAAAATAGCGATGCACATTGACAGCAGTGACAGCAACAAGTACGGTGGCATAGGGTTTGACAATGATAAGTATTGGAAGAGTGGTTGGTAGATAGAAAATATATGAATTGAATGACTACTACTGGCCTCTTACAGAGGCCTTAAATACTAAGTAACTACATTACTAGAATATACTACAATTAACTATGAGCATCTACAGTCTGTCAGATTGGTAATCTGCTGACTAAGATCTGCGTAAGCACTCCACACACTTAGCCTGCCAGGTTGGCATCTGGAGTTGCCTTATGCCAGCAGCTTTCCAACACTCCCCCTCAACTCCGAAGTCATGCTGACCTGTGTGATCAGATCTTGAAATTTAGGCATCAGTAGTGCCTTAGTGAACATGTCAGCTAGGTTATCTTTGGATGTGCAGTAATCGACTACTATCTCATTAGAGATAATCTTCTCGCACACAAAGTGATGTTGAATGTCAATGTGCTTGCTCCTTGCGTGAAATCCTGAGTTCTTGGCAAACTTAATCGCTGATTGGTTATCGATGTTGAGTAATGTTGGGTTGGTCTGCTGGAATCCTAATTCGGTAAGTAGTGCGCACAACCATATTGCTTTGCATGTCGCTAAGCTTGCTGCCATATATTCTGTTTCCATGCTTGATAGGGCAACCATCAGTTGCTTCTTCGAGCACTACACAATCGGTCCACCACCTAAGCCAAAATGTATTCAGTAAGTGATCTGCAATCATTTACGTCTCCAGCCCAGTCAGCGTTGGAATATGCCATGAGTTCCATATTTGGTTCTGTTCCATACAGAATGCCAAGATTCCGTGTCCTGTTTAGGTAACGGAATACATGCTTCACTGCTGTCCAGTGCATCAGTCCAGGGTTCAAGATGAATTGGGTAAGTTGTTGGACAATGTACGCGATGTCCGGCCTTGTGCCGATCATGGCATACATTAGTGATCCAACTGCCTGAGCATACTCTGGCATATCATAGTGCTTGTCATCAGGAGTCTTTGTGAGCTTGACATTGGGATCAGCTGGCATCTTCACTGGATGTGATTGGTCCATGCCGAATCTCTCTAAGATCTTTGCAATATACTGTGTTTGCACGATCTTCATCGTCCCATGCTCTTTGTCCTGTGTGACCTCAAATCCCACAATCCGTTTCATCTCCCCCAGATTGGTGATTGTGAACTTCCCACAAAGTTCCTTCTTGATTTGGCTCATTACATCATCATTTGATGCAAAGATGGCCATATCGTCCATGTGCACTGCCACAATTGCTAACTTATTCCCACATCGCCTGATGTAGATGCATTGATCTGTGATCAAGTGCTTATACCCAAGATCAATAAACACTGTGTTAAGCTTCTTGTTCCATACTTGTCCGGACTGCTTAAGTCCATAGAGTGTCCATAATAGTAATAGCACTTGTCCACTGCCATCCTTGTAGCCCAGGATCTGCTGCATGTAGATTTCTTCACTGAGTACACTGTTTAGGTAAGCACCTACAATGTCGACCATGTGTGCTGTGAGACCAAGTTGGCATGCAAGTGCTATCAATAGCCTAAGCATGTCAAGTCTCATGACCTGTGCAAAAGTCTCATCAAAATCTACTCCAGGGATCTGGGAAAATCACTTGGCAACTAATCAAGCCTTGTAACAGACAATATTTCCGTTTGCATAGCATTTGATCTGGTAAACCCATTTGCATGCAATGGGTTTCCTATCTGGTGGTAGCTCCATCTTGGTGTATGTGCCCAATGTTTTGAGCTGACTAATCTCTTCATCCATGGCCTGTTTCCATTTAGGCCAATCGTGGTGTTCCTTTGCCTCCTCAAATGAAATAGGTTCATCATTCAAACCTTCACCTAGTAGTGCCCAATCTTCAGCTAGATGTGCCACATCCTTTTGGGTTCTCCAGCCCATTGCTTTAGGATTATGCATTTGGAGATAGTCCGGTCGTACCTGTGCCACTGCGCAGACTGGGCGTTTCTCCGCTGGGACTGGAATCTTTGATGGTGTAGCCACTTTTGGCTGTGGTGCCACTGTTTCGGCTACTTTTGGTATTTTGCTTGAACTAGTCTCGATTTGGTTACCCAAAGTCTGGTTACCATCACCTGTCTCCCCCTCAAACAGCGGAGGGTAATTGACTGTTACATCTTTGGCACCATCTGCTGGCTTGTCACATGAAAAAATCATGTTTTGTGAGATCTGGATCTTGTGTGCAGCAGGGTTGTAATACCAATAGCCTTTGGTTGCAGATGAAATTCCCATAAAAATAAACTTCTGGGACTTCAGTTCCAATTTAGTGTTCTTGCTGTCCTGTTGTAGCACCCAGCAATCCCATCCGAATTCCTGTAAATGGGATATGTCTGGCTTAGTGCCCCAGAATACCTCATCAGGGGTCTTGCTGTTTAGACCCTGGTCAGAGATCAATTCTTTAGGTAAGTGGCATAAGCGAGCACTTCTGTCCATAAGAAGTAAGGAATCTTGTGGGAAAGCAGCATAGCACGTGCATGCTCCACAAGGGTCCTGTTGATGTGCTCCACTATTCCAATTTGGGCAGGTGAATGCATGGCCATGACCTCAAGCTCCATCCCTGAGTCGAGTAAATAGGTTTTGAATGCCTTATTAAGGTATTCCGTACCACCGTTGCATCAAAGCTTCTTTAGCTTCTTTCCTTTTTGGGTCTCCACACAGCTTTTGTATTGCTTGAAATGGGTAAACACCTCATTTTTCTTCTTCATGAAGTAAATGTGCGATCAGCATGATTTCCCATCAGTGAACGTGACAAAGTAACGTTCTCCCCCTATCGCTGTTGTCCGGGCCAGTCCCCATACATCGGTGACTGTTAGATCGCCAATCTTGGTGATTTTCATCATGCTTTCCTGTGGGAATGGCTCCATGTGCTGTTTGGCCTGAATGCAGGCCTCACACTGTGGATTGGGCTCGACCAATTCGTCAACCTCCATCCCAATCACAAGATCCTTTTCTTGAGCATCTTCACAGAAGCCATTTCATGTGACCCAAGATCCTGTGCCATTTGTCCCACATGTGCACGCCTTTGACACTGGTGAACACATGATCCTGTTTAGTAACAGCATGTTTGCCTGCGGCTTTGATCTGCATGTCATACAGCCGTCCAACCTTCTTTCCTTCAGCAATCAGTGTGCCATTTGGCAATTTGAATTTGACGTCATCCCCTTTGAATAAGATTGAATAGTTGGCATCAGTTACCCGTGAGATCAAGATAAGATTGTATGGCGTGTTCTCAATGTGCAGTACATCATGTAACGTGATCGGGTAACTTTCCTTGCTGCATCGGGAGATGAGTTTGACACTGCTGCATCCCTGTGCCGGCACCCTGCCGAAGCCTCTGACGAAATGCCCTGGCATTTCTATGTAGTCCAAAAATAGACTTTTATTGCTGGCAATATGCGATGTTGCTGCACAGTCGGCCAGCCACGTGTTGTTACTGGCTGCCAGTAGTGCAATGTCTTCATCATCTGAATCCTCAGATTCCTCTGATATTATTGTGAAGGCGAAGTCCTTCTTGTCTTCAGCAATGTGGGTGTGATCAGATCCCTTCTGATTAGATTTGCCCTTCTTGGATTTTGCCTTCGATCAGCAATTGGCCTGATAATGTCCCTTCTTTCCACAATTGAAACAGGTGACATTCCCTTTAGCCTTCTTCTTCCCACAATCACAGAACACTAAGGCTGTGTCGTCTCCAGCCTTAGCTGATTTACGCCTATCCTGATCAAGGATCTGGGTGATCAGCCATGATGATTGGCCTAAAGTGGTAGTGTTGATGCCAGAAATGAAATTATTCCACATTTCTGTATCCAGTAGTGATGTAAGAAGCATCTCCGAGAATTTGCTATCCTCGAGCTTCTTACCCAAAGTGGTAAGTTCTTCCTGATACCCCTGCATCACACGGATGTGTTCCTCAATGCATGTGCCTTCCTCGCACTGAGCACAGAACAATTTCCAGCGTACCATAATAATACCCAGTGCGCCCTGTGGTTCCAGCAATTCCTTTAGTGTGGTCCACATGCCCTTTGATGTTGTAGCACTCATGATGTATACTAACATCCTGTCAGCAATGCACAAACAAATCATGGACAGGGCACTCCTGTCCTTCTTCTTCCAAGCAGGCTTGGTGCTCTCTACTGTTGGTTCGGGTTCTGTTCCGTCAACAATATCAATTACCCCTTGATCGGTTAAGATGTCAATCATCTTAACTTTCCAAACAGAGTAATTCTCGGCTCCCTTTAGGGGATCAATCTGGTATACATTCGAAGAAGTCGTGGTCTCCATGATGTGATTCACAGTTGAATAAGGTTGTGATTGTGACAATCAAAGATGATGAGGGCAAGTAAGTATGTAGGGGATTATAGTCTAAGGCTGGGGCCCATAACCTATTGGAAGAGTGGTTGGTAGATAGAAAATATATGAATTGAATGACTACTACTGGCCTCTTACAGAGGCCTTAAATACTAAGTAACTACATTACTAGAATATACTACAATTAACTACGAGCATCTACAGTCTGTCAGATTGGTAATCTGCTGACTGAGATCTGAGTAAGCGCTCCACGTGCTTAGCCCGCCGGGTCGGCATCCGGAGTTGCCTTATGCCGGCGGCTTTCCAACAATAAGATAACACGGCGGTGGTGGCGGTGGCGGCAATCAACGAGCAGGGTTTCGGCCCCCAGTGGCAAGTTACAAACGGCGGCGGATTGACGACATATCGAAAGGGGAAATGATGTCCGTGGGTGATTCGGCGAGTCGACAAGATAGAGAGCAGACGAGCAACGAAGCTCACGCGGCTGGTGTATTGTCTACAGCCCCACGCAGTAGGGTAGGATCCATTTGTGTTAAAATAAGCGACGTAACGTTTGACCTCGGTGAGCTCGTGAGGCAAACGGATAGTGTACAATCTCGAATGTACACTACTTATATATGAAATATCTACATAATTAAGATATATATGTAAATGAAACTCAGCCACAAAAATGCAAATATGACTGCGGGCGTGATCCGGATCGCGCTCACTCGTAAATCTAATTACAATATTCCAACAACTTGATATTTTTTGTTTGATACTTACTATTGACTTAGTATTCCAACTGAGATGCCTCGCAATTTTCCTCCTTTCTATTTAAGCTGGCACACATTAGTTTTGGACATGCTTATACTTATATACGCTATACTATACACATTATTGCACTGTATTACCACTTTTCTAGTACCAGCGATGGGTGGTTAGATAGTATGCAGGCCAGGAGTAGCGAATAATGATCATCCGGGGGTCAGTAAGATACCCTCTCATTGACATAGCCTTGTCTTCACCTACTTGAGGGCATCAAACATGTTTCGGTGTCATTTTATGAAGTTGTACGATTGATAACCAGGATTCTTTTCCGTACACTATAGTGCCCACCTCACAAGCCCTTTTTAATGTACCTTGCACATTTCTCAGCCACCATAACTGCAGGTGCCATTGTATGGGTGGCCACAATGTCCGGAAATATGGACGTATCGGCGATTCTCAAGCCAGAAATACCATGTACCCTTAATTCATCATCGACCACGCCTGGTCGTGGATCATTCTCCGGTGCCATACGACATGTCGATGTGTAATGATACGTGGTCCTGATGTACTGACGAATAAACTCATCAACATCTGCATCGCTATTCGAAGCTGGTACAGTCAACGGCTTGAGAGGATATCCTTGTGAAACGACTTGTTCTGCTAAACGTAACGAAAAGCGTACAGCTTTTCTGAACACAAGGTTGTCCTCCGGGTTTGTAAGATATCCCAAGTCGATGATAGCGCGAGCATGGGGATCGGTGGAAGCCAGTCGTACTGTTCCAGATGATTTTGGCTTGACGAGGGCAGTCAAGAATGAGAATACGCCGATTTTATCCATAGTCTCGTGCGAAGGCCCTTCGATACAGCGATTTGCAATAGGCATAACCTCAATATCAGGTATATTCTCCGGAAGCCTCGCGTTTTGTTCAGATGGATCACTGATGACGACTTCAAAGTTACTGTTCAGCAAGGAGGAGCGCACAAAGATGGAGAACTGTAAGAAGGGAGTAACGAGGAGTCCGCGTCCGAAGATCAGATAGTTCAGAAGTTCTTTAATGGCGCGCAGAGGTTTCTGACGCAGAACATGTAATGAATCATCTAGAGGAGTCTCAAAAGCGATGGGTAGGGCCATGTGGTCTTTCTGAAATCCGGTTTTTAGTAAGAGAACGGAATTAATCGTCGTGAAAATTTTACCAGATAGCTACCAACGCCTGGAAGGTCTTTCACAATGTTGATGGAGCGCTCTTGAAGATGATCACTTGGGCCAATCCCACTTCAGATGTACAAGTTGAGTCAAGATTCGTCGTGCAAGCAATGCTGACAACACACCTTAGCATCAAAATCTGCGGATTCGCAATTGCGCCTGCGCATAAAATAATTTCCTTCCTGGCGCGGGCTTTGTATGTTTTTGCTAGAGAATCGGGGTTTGTATCCTGAAACTGGATGCTAGTTGCCCTCAGTTTGGAAGAGGCATCAATTTCTGTGTCAATTCGCGTTACGATAGCTTCTGTACATATCTTCAAATTATTCCTTCGAGCTACCGCAACTTCTTTGGGCAGAAATGCCCTGAAGGTGCTGTGCCGCCTCATGTTTGGATCGATTGTCACGTCCAGGTTGGCGCAACATATAGCGGGAGCGTCGGGCGAGTTGATATCTCGCACTTCGGGAACTCCAATGCTCTTGGCCGCTTCATTGACGCTATATACGGTAACAAAATTAATGGGCGCACTCTGACGGGAGCGAATGTCGAGCTTACTGTTTTAAAACAGTAAATGGCAGTTCCGTGAAAGTCCGCGTCAGCCAAGGGCCTGTAAGAGAGCCATCAGCAACGAGGGTTTCAACAGTATAAAAATAAGCTTACCTATATTCCCTCGGAATCTAGAAGTCTTCTGACTGAGGGTGGTCTCCGACTTCACAAAGAAGGGTTCGACCTTGTCGTAGCCCCAATCAGGGTGCCCCATATCTTTCCATCTGTTGTAGTCGGCGATACCTCTGGTATAAACAGTAGAATTGATACGAGAACCACCACCGAGTCCTTCACCAATAACGGCATGAATAACACGGTTATTGGCGTTCATCATTGGTGAAACAGGCCAAATTGCGGCGAGGGCACCTTGGCGATAGAGATCAGACGAAATAAGTGGGACCCCAGAAGCCCAAGTATCTGCGAGCGGTCCACGCTCGATGAGAAGCACGCTGACATTGAGGTCCTCACTGAGACGAGACGCGAGACAGCACCCAGCTGTACCGCCTGCAGAAATCTTCTTAGAATGGTTTCACCACGAGAACGAAACAAAACGCACCTCCAATTACGATGTAGTCAAACTCAGTATTATTAGCCTGGTGGAGCGGGATTTCTGGATATGGAGAGCTAAATGGCCACATGACGGTAACCTTGTCGATAGGGATTTAAAGAATGGGACATCAACGGATGTCGCGTCCAGGCTATATGTAGGCAGTTCTAATATCAATTTACATCATGCAACTGCTTGAGCTCCTAAATCCTGATGCTTTTTCAGAAGTGATGAAAAGGAGGCCGCTCGGGCTATAGACAAGCTAGCGGAGGCTATTTCGGTGAACAATCAGAGAAATGGAAGAGTCTACAGAACGATTGAGCAGAACTGGTCTTAGGTCTAAACTCCGCGGCACGCGGTCTGAAATCCAAGTTTAGATTCAAAGGCTATAGTACGCTGATGGTTCGCGTCACTTGTCCGACGAATTTTTTTGGGGGGGCTTAGGGTCTGAACCCATACCTTATTAGGAAGCCAAACCTACGCAGTCAAAATGTATTTGCCCCGTCAGTTTTGTGAATGTTGATATTGCAAAACTAATGTATTTTTGTCAGTGGATGAGCTTCTGGAAATTTCTGTCCAGCCCCATCCGGCGGCATCGGAGGCTGAATAGAAGTACCAAATTCAGTCATCGATTGACCCAAGCCCATCTGCTCTAAAAACAGGGATTCTGCATTCATTTGTGAATTCCACTTCCCTCATTCACGTTTGTGATAAATTAAGTAGACGTAAATATTCAATCAACCATACCTTTTAAGTACAGATTTAATTGGGAAATAAGCTTCAATATCGGTGTCAATATGGCGTTGGGTTATGTGGCTCAGTGTCATCGGTTGTACAACTATTAATTCAACAAAATCACACCTATACAGATTGTTGTAACGGCATTGACAGACTGAAATGTGAATATTTCGTAGATATTGGCTTCCTCTTTCATATGAATGGCTGTCTATGAAAAGTAAGTTACTTTTAAATTGAGCTCGGAAATGTTTTTGACCTGTTCTTATTGACCCGTTCATGACTGTAGTCATTAGAACAATCCACCACGAGCACGAAACAAAGTGCACGTCCACTTAAGATGTAGTCAAACTTAATATTTCTAGTCAAGCAGAGCGGGATTTGGTATGAAGAGTTAATGGCTACATACCGGCCATCTAGTCGATCGATCGGAAGAATGAGGCACCAACGCGTGTCGTTATATCATGCGAATGTTCGTGCATTGATGAGCTCCTGATTTATTTTCAGTCTGTTCATCCAGAAGTGATGAGAAGTCGAAGGTTAACGGCAGGGATCACCCGTTCAGGCTATAGACAAACTGGCATTGGCTATTTCGATGAACCGTCAGAGAAATGGAGAGGTGATAGGATCAAAGGACAAACAAAAGGAAGCTAGTAGTAATGTGAAAGGTTCGGTCTCAAGCCGCAAGCCGACCCAGGCCAAGCCGGGATAAATGTCGGAAATTTCCTAGGGGCGTTACATGCATTGTAACGCCCCTAACGCCGACGGCCTGGTCTATTTCGTTACGGCTAAGCACAAAATCCAATACTACAGCGCTGTAATGGGCGCTACAACAGAAGTTCCAATGCCTTGGGTCATTAGTAATTTTCTAATCCAAATTTCATGACCCATTATACATTTTTGAAGGGCCATCGAGGCTACCCCTTCAAAAATCGGGCCATGGCAAGGTTTGAACACTTGACCTCATGTACACAGATGTATAGCTCTGGGAAAAAGTGATTACCTCACACAGCGGGAGTTGACTTATATATCCCATAAATATATTTAAGATATAATCTTTATATCTTCCATTATATAGTCT
>JASFCW010000094.1:0-20058 GCA_036936985.1 Crucibulum cyathiforme
ATTTACACCACACAATTGTATCTTATCTATATTACTCCAGAGTCACTAGGACAATTTTATGCCACACTATTGCCATCTTATAATCGCACGTCTTAGGAACTATTGGGGAAAGCCGCCCCGCACGTCGCTATTGTGCTGTTTTGTTGTACAAACAGGACTGTTGAGAGGATTTCCGACTCGTGGATACCTGTGGGTCCCATTGATCGACGTTTAACGCTCAGATTACAAGGCGAAGCTGTGGGTCCAACAACTTCATTAACCCACCATCACCGCCGTCTGGTGAAGAACAATGACGGGCGCTCTGCCAAGCCCACGCCTTCCACCCTAAAATAGCAAGCGATGAGTCGGGAATGCGGAGAAAGGGAGGCGCAACTGCTTATTGTTCAACACGTGAGAGAAATGATGATTATCTAAGCTGGCAGCAATCAAGCGCCAGCGTGAAGACAATAGAGACAATAAGAACCGCCTATCGACGCAATGTTGAAAAGAGAATGGGTGGCTCAGTGACACAGCTACTGCTTTCTTCCCCCCCCCACCACTACTCACCCTTGACGTTCTCGCTTCCCACCTCATAATTGCGCGCGAACGACGTTTGGACCAATCTGGAGGATATGGACGTTCGTAAAGAGATGGAGTAAATTTGTCTGGTATGGTCTGGGCGAAGGTGCGTCTACCTCTGATAATTTACTCTTTCTTGTCTAATTCTGTCTGCCTTGTCTTTCTCCAGCTCAAGTGTGCTATTCACCGAATCTCGTGTCGTTTCCAAGTTCCTTGTACAAAGAACTGGATGGATTGGTTACTATACGCTTTCTAGATACAAGGGCCCATATCAAAGTCTTATTGCCATTCATCCCAGACCAGCAGGCTTCACACTTTGGACAACGGCAGCCGAGCATGAGCACCATCCTCCTTCGGGCTATGTGCTTGTCTTCATTATCGACGCCGACGATATGCTTAGTCACGTGCTCCAGGCTTCTGCCAAACATGGCCCAACCCTGCAACCCAAATGCGGTCATTCCTTTGAGCTCCCATCTTGCGCTGCTCTTCCGATAACGTTTTCCATTGGACGTGCACCTGCATTCCTCCGGATTCTCAGCTTCTCACACGTTTTCTCATCAACCCGAGATATCAGACGTCTTCTGGCGTGGCGAGTTGATGGTGTGATTCAACGCTTTTGGATATCACAAAGCAGTGGCCCGATTAGGAAGGCTTTCGGGCCGTTTCTGATGTGCCGTTTTGGGTTGCCAACAAGCTCACTGCCATATACGGTCACTTCATCTAGAAAGGATTCAACGCTGTTCTTACCGAGGACAAGGGGAAAACCTAATGCACGTACAAGGAGGGAGAATCGGAGCATTTGCTCTTAAAGCTGCACGGACGGTGACTCCTAGCTGTCACCGCCTTCAGCTGATTCTACCTTCGTGTACTCGCGAGTGTAGATCTCCTCTCTGAACAGCTTCGGGCATTCAACTGGACACTACCAGCCAACAATCCACTCAGAGGATTTGAAGATGTCTTACCCTAATTTCGTCTACTCCATCTTCGCCTTCATTGGGTTCCTGCTCTGTGCGATCCCGTTCCCCTGGCATCTTGAAGGTAAATCCGCATCTTCCATAAATTTTTTGAGTAGATTACTCATAGTCTTTCGATAGCCTGGAACACTGGTACTTGTCTCTACATGGCATGGACTGGTCTTGCCTGCCTTAACCAATTCATTAACTCGGTGGTTTGGGACCATACCATCATCAATAAAGCCCCCGTCTGGTGCGATATCTGTACGTGATTAATGTATACGTTTGCCACCAGCATTGGCTTACCAAGATGCTACAGCTTCTCGCTTCATCATCGGTTCCACCGTCGCCATCCCCGCCGCTTCTCTCTGCATTAACCGACGCCTTTACCACATCGCATCGGTCAAGTCGGTGACGATCACCAAGGCCGAGAAGCGTCGCGCGATCATGGTCGATCTCGCCATCGGCCTCGGTCTCCCTATCCTCGAGATGATCCTCCAATACATCCCTCAAGGCCATCGTTTCAATATCCTCGAGAACGTTGGCTGTTACCCCTTCACGTATGACACCTGGGTCGCCTATGTCATCGTCTCTGCACCTCCCCTCATCATCGGCATGGTTTCTGCCGTCTACTGCGTCCTCAGCATCCGCGCCTTTAACAAGAGCCGTGCTCAGTTCAACGAGCTCCTCTCAGGCAACAGAAACCTCACCTCCAGCCGATACGTCCGCCTGATGTGTCTCGCTGGTCTCGAGGTTCTCTGCACCGTCCCTCTTGCTGCCTACATCATGTACCTCAACCTCGTGGACGGTGTCAACCCATGGATTAGCTGGGCTGATACTCACTATGGTTTCTCCCGCGTTGACACCATCCCCGCTATCCTCTGGCGCAGCCAGCCCGTTGCTGAGCGTGCTATTGAGATGAGCAGGTGGTTGGTTTTCGCTTGTGCTATCGCCTTCTTCGGATTCTTTGGCTTTGCCGATGAGGCCAGGAAGAATTATCGCTCTTTCATGCAGACTGTCACTAAGAGCGTTGGTCTCTCCACCGTCTCCTTCGGCAACAGCTCTGGGATCACCAGCTCCACTGGGTACGTCTATCCTCGTCCACTTACGTACGATTAATTACTTACTTTTTCTTTCTTCTAGTGGCGAGAAATCAAAGAACTTCCTTAACAGCTTCAACGGTCGCCCAAGGCCCGTTCTCCCAGTCAATGTCCACCGCGAGTTCCTTCAGAAGCGCGACTCGCTGGACTCTTTCACCGACGTCTCTGTATCCTTCGCAGATGTTGGCAATAGCCTCAACGAGAAGGAAAAGCCTTTCTCGTCCGATGC
Source organism: Crucibulum cyathiforme (assembly GCA_036936985.1). Classification (NCBI taxonomy): domain Eukaryota; kingdom Fungi; phylum Basidiomycota; class Agaricomycetes; order Agaricales; family Nidulariaceae; genus Crucibulum; species Crucibulum cyathiforme. The sequence goes on from JASFCW010000094.1 coordinate 2,841, forward strand.
CTCCTTCGGTGCTCTCACCCTCACTGATGTTGGCGGTACCCTCGCGGACTACGACTCCTCGCCTTACTCCCCTGCTTCTTCATCCGGCTCTTCGTCAGCGTCGAGCATCTCATACCCCGAACCCGCTGTCACCCGCCCGGATTCGGTGGCTGACATCGAAATCTCTTCAGTACGCCATGCATCGGTTAGCCTTGCACCGGCTACTACTGTCTCCGCCGTTCAACGTGCGCTCGATGCTCCCGTGCCGCGGCATTCTCATAATATCGTCTGAGCAACCCCATTTGTTCTTCACTGTTTCCTACACTATCATTTGCTTCGTTCATTCTTCGACATAATACCCTTGGAGTCCTCCAGATATACCTCATTACCAACTGTGTTTTTAGCATTTCACACCCACTGTAGCACTAGTCTCGACTTTGGAAAGTATTTTATGACTATGTAACCTAGAATGTCGTCTAAAAATAAAAGAATAGAACCAGAAACATTACAACAAATGTTCGTTCGAACATCATAAGGTTACGAGTTACCTAAGCCTAGCAAATAGTGATGATGTAGCTTAGTAACACATGTTTTGTCACAGCGTTGAATCTAATCTTCAATTCTCTCCAGAGCCTGTCTCGTACATTATGCGAGAGTTCTTTCTATAGTATTTTATCCTCAGGTCGTTCCTTGAGCTTGGCTAGTCCCTTCATATCGTCATTGCCGGGGTCGTAGCTCATCTGCCGTCAGACGTCAATTTCAACTCGAATCAGTAAGAGATGGACATTCCGAAAGGCATCCGTCACTCGGCCGCACACTGCCCTTAAGTTCCGCACTCAGGCGAAAATCCTGGTTGCATTACACTATTTAAAAAAATCATAGACCTTACGTTTGGAGGTGCTGGTTTTACGTCCACGACTGCGGCTTTCTGCCCCGTGTTACAAGCATCCCAGCTCTCCTGGCGCCATTCCCTCGGAGGTCTTGAAGAGCTAGTACTCTCTTCATTTGAGTCTTGTAGCTCGGATTCGGATGAAAGGGTCATAGATGTCACCCGGTCAGCGAATCACATCACTGAGCACTATTTGAGAAACCTATATACACCTGTCGGCTTCTGATTCTTTCTTCTCTCTCTGGTTGAATCCAGACATGTAACCAGATGACCGTTGCCTTTCTCGCGACTCTCCTCTACGGCGTCTCTTTCAGTGGCAATTGGGAGACAAAAAATGCTATCTTTCTTTTATTATCCAAATTTACTCAGCTCCAGAAATTGAATCACTTGCTTCCTGATAATTGTATGACACCATCATTATTTTCACACCAATATTCTTCCTACTGACATTCATCTAGCAGTCTATAAATATGAACATGTTTGATAGCATTCCCGTCAGGGGTGCTTGTTCATATTGGACACATTTCATTACGCTTTATCCGTAGCTATTTCATTCATTATATTCATTCCTGAAGCGACTCCCTCCAAATTCTATCATTGACGAATTCAAAAGTTAAATGCCCACTTAGTACATGTAGAAATCTAAACCCTGGATTACAATCAATACTCCGAGTCAATAGTATATTAGACTATTAATTGAACTCGCATATACCTAGATGATCACAATCAATACTAAAGCAAAGTACGAATACTATTGGAATATAGACTCCTTTGGGGGCACATACTATGATACAATGGGCTTGGGATGCCGGGGTTGATCATTCCGTCATCTCAACAACAACCAGCAAGGATAAGTGTAAATGGCTCACTCCAGTCAATAGTACCACTATATATGACGCATATATATATATGTAGTAGTATAAAGGAAGAGGAGCATAAAGCAAGGATAAAGGAATACATAGATAAAGGTTGAATGAGAAGTTTAAATTACGGTGTTCACGGCATCTCAGCACTGGTACACAACGTTATATTCTCATATCAATCCAATGTGTTAATTTCACCTTGGTCTGGAATGACTGTCAGATCGCATGAATTGCCCTCGGCGACATCTGGATTGTCACCGTGTGGTGCAAATAGGCGCAAATGTCACGGATCCAGGTACAGCACGAACGTTATCTAGCCCATCAATCATCTGTAATTACCCTGAAACCCCACTCTCTTCCGTCGAAGGCACCTCTCTTCATTCTTCTCAAACTCCCAGTGTTCTTCCTGTCGAAACAGTATCCTACATCAATATGTCATCAGATCCTGTACCAATTCCACAGGATATCCTAGATGCTATAGTCGTCGAATTAGCACGAGCCAACGATCACGCGTCATTAAAGAGATGCTCACTTGCCCATCGTCTCTTTCTCCCTTCTTGCCAAAAGCACCTTTTCGTCACAATTGAGCTACTGCGTACTGGAACTGCAAGTGTATTTGTTCCTGAAGAACCTATGGGCCTTGGTGTAGATGTACGTGGCGCGAAATTCAACAGGATTCTTCAGGCGAGCCCACATATCGCTTCGTACGTCCGCAATCTGAAGCTGTGTGCCTTTTCGCATAATGAGGCACGATGGATTGCTGAAGACAGCGATTGCACCGAAATAATTGCTTTGCTTTGCGGGATACGGAATCTAGAATTGGGATTTCTTCTCCCAATACTATGGTCAGAACTCAGTCCAGCGTTGCAGTCCCGCCTACATTCTCTTCTAAGATCGTCCAAGCTGCATACTCTGATCTTACGTGGGCTTCAAAATATTCCGATTGATTTTGTGCCGCTCTTTGGCACTCTTTCTAGCTTAGTGCTCCGTCGGGTTTCCTATACAAGAGCATGCCAGGGTGATGAAAAACCTTCGGATAATAGAAGTTCTTTGAAGTCACTCTCCATCTCCGATTCAGATCCTAGCCTTCAGCTCATGATAGATGATTTTGGATTTCGGTTGCCCGGTTTACCAATCGATCTTTCTAGGCTGTCCTCCCTCAATATACCCATTAATTTTGTAAGGCCCCTTTTTTCGAAGGCGCTTCAGCTTGAAACACTGAGTTGCTCATTCAACCGCGATAGTACGTCATTTGAATTCTTCATTGCTGAGACCATAGTGACTTGATTTTTATTTTAGTGATCACACCTACGCTTCTCGAGGAAATTCCAATTAATCAAACCCCGCACCTTCGCCGACTCTCAATTACAGTAAAACCTGCTTTATTAAGGCCGTTGTATTCATTCATAGAAGGAATCCCTAGGACCAGTCAGATCAAGCAGGTGGAAATCAAGTGCGCATTGTATGACGACAAACCAGCTACTTTGGATGAGATCGAGTACTGGGAGAGACTTGATGAGAAAGCCCTTCCAATTCCGAGTCTCATATTCCGTTTATTCTTCAGACCATGGGGGGACCCAGACGACTATGACTGCACTGAAATTTTTCACCAAGACCTCAGGAATCGAATTAAAAAAGGTGGTCTGTTAGATCTTATCATTCACGACAGAGTAAAAATTATGCTCCACGAACTTCGAGGCCTTGGAGGGTACAAAGCCTTCTGGAATGAAGTAAAAAATTATGAATCAGGCCGTTCATGAGATATCGAAAGTGCGGCAAAAGTGCTACTTTCTCTTCTCAGATAAATGCTGAAATATCTATGTAGACCGCTTAAACCTATTATTGTTGGGCTGGAAATTGAGATCTGTGAATGTCAGTCAGTGATTGCACATTAGATATCTGCGATTTCTATAGCTATACCATCCAAACCCCCATGTTGATACAGTTCTTACTTTCTGGCAGATTCCTCGACGTATATATCTTGACCTGTACTCATGCGGTTCCGCAGATGTACCGCTCCCCGTCTTACTGAGTAACAAGTCAGTTGTAAGTAAGACGTACAATATGATTCGGAGCAACATGATTCATTTTTCATGATGACCATGAACTTTTCTTTCGCGCCACACACTCCGATCCCTTTACACCGAGAACTTCTGTTCGTTATTTCAAATACATTAGTTACTTCAGTCTTTGGTATCTATGTTAGATCCGCAACATACCCCACAGGATACCGTTGACGCAATAATCGACGAGTTAGGCTGGGCAACGACTACATGTGGCTGAAAATATGTTCACTCATCAATCGATGCTCTCTCCATCCTTCAAGTTGTCAGGAGCACGTTTTCTCTAGGGTGAGCGTCCTACGTGCCAGGAAAGCGAGTGTAACACATCTCGAAGAACCCACGGGTCTTGGGGTAGATTATTAGATGTAGTAGGGGATGGATTTTACAAACTTCTCAAAGCTAATCCCTACTAGTTCGCATTGTATGTACACAACTAGAGAATCCTCACTTTCTTACATCAAGAAGATCTATGAATATTACAGGCAGACGCGAACCTGCTGAAATAGTCACCTTGCTTACTGGGATACAGGGTTTCGAATTGGAATTCAGTAATGCAGGCATCTCATGATCTAACTAAGCCCGGCCTTATAGACCAGAAAAGAATGGATCCAAAAACATTACAACAAACGTTCGTTCGATCGAATATCATAAGTTTGCGAGTTACTTAAGGTTAGCAAAGAGTGATGATGTAAGTTTAGTAACACATGTTTTGTCACAGTGCTTAATCGAATTTTCATTCTCTCTAGTCTATGCCTATGCCCCTACATCATGCGAGAGTTCAGAGTTCTTTCTGTGGCACTTATCCTCTGGTCGTTCCTTGAGTTTGACTAGTCCTTCACATCATCACTACTGCGTTCGTAACTCATCCGCTGTCAGGGCGTCAACTTCCACTCGAATCACTAGTAAGAAATGGACACTCTGAAAGGCAATGGGCATCCGTCACTCCGCCGCATACCCTTCTGCGATCAGGCGAAAATCCTGGGTCAATTTACTATTTAAAAACTCATAGACCCTACGTTTGTACGTGCTGGATTTACGTCCATAACTTCGGGAATTGTGATCTAGGATTATAATCATTTTTCAATCACCTCAGCTATGTTGTTTGAGGCTTCAGCGTGTTAACGGAATCTCAGTCCTCTCCTGGCGTGCTATTCCGAGGACTTGAAGATCTGGTACTTTATTCAGCCTCTTGAAGCTCGGATTCGGATGAAAGCGTTATGCAATGTTACGCAGCCAGCGAATCATCACTGAGCAGCATTGGAGAAATACTTGCCTACCGACTCCGACTATATTCTTCTCCATCTGGTTGATTTCAAACATGTAACCAGAGTACCACCGCCTTTTCCAGACGCTACTCTACTGACGTCTCTTTCAGTGGAGATAAAAAAAGATATTATAATCGGTGAATTAGGACGAGCCAAGGATCACGCACCGTTAAAGAAAGAGATGCTCGCTTGACCATAGTCGGTTTCTTCCTCCTTGTCAATTTTCACCAAGATTTGATTACTGCATACTGTAATCGCAATTTAATCCTGAAGAGCTTGATCATACCCCAGGGTAGATGTGCGTGAAGCGAAATTCCACAGGATTCTCCGGGCAAGCCACATATCGTTTCATATAAGTCCGCAGTCTGAAGCTGTGAGCCTTTACGAATAAAAAGGTTCCATGGATTTCAAATAATAACGAAGGCACCGAAATACATGATCGGGACTCATTCCAGCGCTGCAGTCACACATATATTCGCTTCTAAAATCATCCCAGCTTCATTTCTGAACAGTTACATGGGCTTCAAAGTATCCAATCAATCTTGTAGGGCCATTCTTTGAGACGCTTTCAAACCTGACGCTTCGTTTGGTTTCCTATACAAAGTATATATGCTGGAGTAATGAGAGCTTCCTGATCATAGATTTTTTTCTGAGATTGCTCTCCATCGCCGCCCTAGCCTTCAGTTGATGATAGCCAATGTCAATTGGATTTAAGTCAACCAGTCTACCAATCGATCTTTCTAGGCTATCCTTTCGATATACACATCGATTTGTAGTGGATCCTTTTTCGAAAACGTTTCGGCTTGAAACGCTGAGCTGCTCATTCAGTGACCGCGATAACGCGTCGTTTGTATTTTCATTGTCAAGACAATAGTGACTTGTTGTTTATTTTAACGACCACATCTACACTTCCCCAAGAAACTCCTGCAATCAATTAAACACAGTACACAGACTCTGAATCACAGTACAACCTGCTTTACTAAAACCATCGTATTCATTTATAGAGGGAATCTCGAAGAAATCAAGTGCACAGAGTCGTACGACGACATAGCAACTGCTTTAGATGACATCGAGCACTGCGGAGGGACTTAATGAGAAGTCCTTCCAATTCCGAGTCTCATATCCGTTCTTCTTCCTACCATGAGGGTACCCAGATGACTACGAGTTTAATGATCTTTTTCACGATATCTCGGGAGGCGAGTTAAGAAAGGTAGCTTCTTGGATCTTATCATCCGTCATAGCAAGAATCATAACCCATGGCCACATAATAGTAATACTACTCCCAGGGCATGGCTGAGGGTATGAAGCTCTCTGGAATGAAGTAAAAATTATGAATCAGATTGTTGATGAGATATCGAATTTAAGGTACCACACAAATGCTACTTTCTGTTATCAGAGAAGTATCGGAGTATCTATGATTATGTCGCGAATATATATATACATATATATACAGCAGTGTAAATAGCTGCGGACTATTCAAATTGATTATTGTCGGGCTGGCGCTTGGGATCTGTGAATGCCGGTCCGAGATCGAACAACAGAAATTTGAAAGCTCTATGTACAGACGGTCTACCGTCATATCATCCAAAATCCACGTTGATACAATTCTCTCAGCGTATATATTTCGGTCTGCATTCATGTGGTTCCGCATATACACCCCAGTTCGTTGTAACATGTTAGTCCCAACTTCCAAGTAAAATTTACAGTATGACTCGGAGCGGCATGATTCAGATGGCCATAAACATCTTCTCCTTCACACTGTATAAACCGATTCCCTTACACCGAGAACTTCTACTCATTAATTCAAGTACATCATTAAGCTGTTTACCTAAGTGTCTCGTGTGTCGAACCTCCTACTCATTCTGCAGGATATTCGAGCCATTGACGCAATAAACGCCAGCGCTCTACAGGAAAATGTACGCGTTTTGACTTCAGGGTAGAAATCATGAAGCGAGATAAGGTGATCAAGGCGAAATGGAAAAATAGAGTAGAGAAATCCGGGTCCTGAGTGTTGATCCCTCGATGAGTTGTATAGTGCGATGGATGTGTGAATGAACGAAGGAAGGGAAGACTGTGTTGGCTGCATGCGTGCACGGGAGTGCCTGCCGACCGGTTTGCCGTCGAGGATGTAATGCGAATATTCGGAATGGGTATCTACTCGATATTGTCGGGCTGTTGCGGTATTTCGAAGGTGCATGAAGTGTGGAAGGTTTGTAGGGGTTATGTTGGAGGACGATCCAGACGCGGTAGTCGTTGTGGCAAAAGTTCCTGAGCTACCCTCGGGAATGGCGATGGGGAGACAACGATCGGATTGGTACTATGGAAATTCACATGTATTAGACGAGCTGATTAACAGGATAATGAGAAAGTTAACGTACCGAAACATGCTGAATATTCCTTTTGTCATAGGTGCGTTGAAGTTTTGCTGAAGGATGAGTACGGAACCACAAGAAGGACTTCTGTCTCCCTCGCTTGCATCCTTCCAAAGGCAAAGAACGTCACAAAGAGGGATGTATATATAGGATCATCCACCACAGAACATAGTACGCCTTTATCACAGATATGGGTGTAGGTTGATGGGTGAGAAATTGGAATGAACGTCAGCCTAGGTGGTCCAGGGGTGGATGGGGACAGCGACAGTCGTGAGACATATTGCGTAGGCGTCGGTAATCAAGGTATCCGTGAGCATGAAGCAGAGGTTGCGGGAGGTGCTGAGCGCAGGGTTGCCATTAGAGCTCAAGTGAGCAGCAAAGGAGATGCCGCGGTAGATAAAGCGATGCAAACGAGGGCTGGAGTGCATATGAGTTAGCATGAACTCGTGTATATAATAATGGAATGACACAGAAAACAAGCCTGCAAGATCAAGTATCCAACAGACAGCATCATGGATCAGTTAAACGCCACAATGGCTATGGGATACGGGAGCGGCCAACTCACTGATATCGCACCAGATTGAAACGTTAACGGCGATATAGTCGCCCTTTAGCACAGCGTAGACGACGTTGGATACGATTCATACAAATAGTCACTGGGGGATATTGACTAGCGCTGCGACATTCCCTGAATGCCAATGCTAGAGCCAAATTTACGGTCAAAAATTCGTTGTCAATGGGCAAATAAAGGATAAAGACATTTCAGGTAAAATGGTAAGTATGGTCTGCTGACAATGGTGAAGATGAATTTGAGATGAATGGTAGACGAAGACAATGGGCAGAAATGATTTCCCCGAAACCTTTGTTGCCTTTTTAGGGTATCAATAAATGTCGGAGATTTCTGTGGCCCATTCCAAGCAGGTTTTAATGTCATCGCCATCGTCTGGGCGGAGTTGGAATGGTGTTTGGAATGCTTTTATGTGCGCCTACAGTAATGCTTGGAATGCCCATTATAGCGACCGTTACAGCGCACGTTGGATTGCTTTTCGGTTTAGTCACAATGCATTACAATGGGCTGTCGGCGTTACATACATTGTAACGCCGCCAGGAAATCACCGACAATGGAACGCGATCACGTGAATGGCATTGTGAGCCATTTCAGCCACCGAATGTCCCAGCATCTACCCGTGAGTCATTGTTCCACGAATGTGGACAGAACTTCAGAGAGGCAAGCTTTACAGGTATGGAGGTGTGAATTAAATTTCGACAGATATCAATCTCTTGCCTAATATTACATACTGAATGCTACCAGGAGATGATGGGATAAGTATTTAGACGTGGACTTTAAAATCGGTGGCATCATGATGTCATTTCAACAAGTCACTATAGGCTACAACGGGGGTAATGGGTATCTTATCGGCAGTCGTAAATAAGTAGCTGGTAAGGAACGTTACAAAAGAATGTGCGGAATCCATTTTTGTGGAGTCGAACTGATAAGGCGTGTTGTACTCTTCTCAAAAGAGCAGGAAAATTGAATCTGAAGAAGGCTCATTAGCATCAACGCTTGCCAATCATATGCACTTGACATACAATAAATCCGAAACATAACGAATAAAAATAAGAACAGAGTTGGAGTGAAATAGATTTCCTAATGAACATAAATTAGAGTCGAACTGGCATGTCATAAATAAGGACGTACAGTGCATAAAGCTATTGTTATGCGACGATGCAGAAGGCACTACTTGTTCCTTGGCCGACGCGCTCCTCGTCGACAGGTGGTCGGTTATCAAATGATGGTTGGAGAATTGGGGTTGTTGTGATGTCGGTTATAAAGACATCCAGAGATGCGAAGCAATCCATTGCCAACGGAGATGTTAGGAGTGTGTTAGGAATGTGGGTTGTATGAGAGGACGCCGGAGGGATTTAGATTGTAAGAGTGTGGGTTATATGAGTGTGGGTGGTGTGAGTGTGAGTGTGGTTTGTATGAGTGTGGGCTGTATGAGTGTAGGTTGGCGAAAGGTAGGGCGGGGAATGGCTGCGAAAGGAGTGTTCTGCTTTCAGTGGCTCTTGCCTGTGTTTTAAAGGAAGAAAGTTTACATCTATTTTGTCAGTCAGACAATGGGAGGACTTGGGCCTTGGCCCCTGGAAGCCTATGGTCCTCCTGGTTTGGACGACAATGCAGATATCAGAGTACTGGGCCGCCCAAATGGGGTCGGAGTTTTAAACACATTACCCGTTTGGTAATAATAAACAACATACAACAGTGCAAAGCCTTTGTCCGCTCAATTGGCTCCTCTCCGGAATCCCCATTATTATGCGGCATATAAAGACGTCCTTTCTGTCTCGCCATGCATTTGACTATCTCTCAAGTCTACCTTCGTCATGCGCGTCGAACTCCCTATTGGTGCATTTATCGCTGCTCTTCTTGTGCTCGTCCCTCTACCATGGCACTGGCGGGCGCGCAACATTCCTACGCTTTCTATCATTGTTTGGCTATTCTTTTGCAATATCGGCGCTGGTGTCAATGCTATTATCTGGGCAGACAATATCCTAGTCGTGGCTCCGATTTGGTGTGATATATGTGCGTAAACTCTTCCTTGCGTGCTTACAACGCCAACTGAACAATTTGTAGATACCAAGATTCAAGTTGGTGCTACCATGGCACTACCGGCATGCTGTCTCTGCCTTTGCATCCATCTTGAGCGTATCGCGTCAGTACGTCAAGTCAGCACTACTGCGCAGCAAAAGTGTCGCCGGATGATATTTGATGCTATGATGTGCTGGATTCTTCCGGTAGTGCACATGGCTCTTCGTATGTGCTTCATATTTTGCCTTGGTGAACGCTTCTAATTATTCTATAACATAGATTACATCGTGCAAGGGCATCGTTTCGATATTCTAGAGGACCTTGGATGCCGTGCCTCTATATACCAATCTGTACCTTCCATTCTTCTCGTCTGGATGCTTCCGATGCTAGTCGTCGCATTGACACTCGCCTTCGCTGGTTCGTACCTATGATTATCCATTGTGTAATATCACCTAACCTCTCTATAGGGCTTGCTCTTGTCCACTTCTTTCGTCGCCGTATCACTTTTGCCCGTCATCTTCAAACTTCCAACTCTGCTCTGACAACCTCGTGTTACTTTCGTCTCATGGCTATGGCCATCGTGCAGATGTTCTGGGGTGTCTTCATTATCGCTATCAACATGTGGCTTACCTATCGCGGTGGTCTTCGTCCCTGGACCAGTTGGGAAGATGTGCACTTCAATTTTTCCCGGGTGGGGACATTTCCAACCGTTATTATCCCAGTCTCCATTCTGCATTGGACTTATTTCATATGGTGGACGATGCCGATCACCTCTGTCTTATTTTTTGCCTTCTTCTCGTTTGGGCAAGATGCTATAAAGGAATATACTGCGTGCTGGCGGTGGATACAACGAGTAATCTTTCGTATTCAATCAGTCGACAGTCCGACGCCAAATTCGTCAGTAGCTTTCGGTATTCATAAGTTGGCGTACTGAACTCATAACATCTACAGATCAGCTATCCATCGTATTGCCCTTTCAAAGCTGGCTATGGATAAGACTTACCCGACTTCGGAATCTACTCCCGATTTGGGGACCAAGGGACGATCTCTCTCCTTCGATGATATGTCTTCCATGTCTACGACTCCTACCACGTCCACCTTCTCCACGTCACAACATATATCTGATCCATCGAAATTTTCATTAACGTCACAACAGCATAATATGGTTTAATAAGACGCCGATCCTGTCTATCCACATTCGTTCGACACTCTCAACGCAATACACGCTCTTTTGTACATTTTCTCCTTATCTTATTATGCATTTGTATAAATAACTACAATATCAACGAGAATGTCATTTACATGATCAAATTGCTATTTAGGATGGAAAGCATAAACTCATGTGGTTGACATTGTTTGGAAATGCAAAACTTAATTCGTGACTAGACGCCCACATGCTGGTTGACTGCAGCTAAACGAAAAACTGTCGATCGTTAATTCTGACTGACTTTTCCATTGTCCCGCAATATTTATATAATAAACATCCCGTTTTGGCTATTATGCGCGGGGGGCCAATTCACCTATGCATAGTAGCTTGTTTTCTGGTCCTCCTTTCACCGTTCGATGTCAAGATCAATGTATGTATAATTTCTTCGACCCTTAGATAAAACTAATCAGTGCTCTGGATCGTCCATTATCCACAGCTTTTTTTCTAATGTTACAACTTTTTTTTTTGCTAAAGACTAAGTAACAGCTCAAGCATTGAATTTCAGCAGTGGCACTCGACTGTATCAGCAGGAGTCATTTAGTACGGAGAGCCTGTCATGAGTAACGTCAGTATCTTCTGGTCAAGTGGGATATAACATGAATTTGCCTTAGTCAGCTCAGTGCACTAAGTAGTTTGAAAGTGAAGTTGAGTTGGATCCCTCAGAGAGCGTACTGCGCTGTAAGCCGACTGTAATAAAGCATTTGCATAGTCGCGCACCACAATGTCACAGTAGCTCTGCCGCAATTCCGGGTTCCCGCCACTTCCTAAAACGGTTGTGTATGCGAACATAGTCTACGGTTTTTCGTTTAAGCAGCTGGAATTGATACCACCATCATCATCCTCAACATGCCGAAAGGTATCAGTGATCAGAACACCACCTACTTGGTACCAGGAAACTGTTCTACACACGTCTGCTCTCTTGACTTTGGCCCCACCTCATATCTGAAATGACTGCGCTTGTGCAATTATTGGCTCAATCATAGTTTTTGAAGCATTGTACTTTGAACTCGTCTACAGAAGGTGGCCCTGAAAGAAAATCATGCGCACGGCGTAGACGAGCATGAGACTTTGGGAGTGCGTTTATCTTTATTATTATTATTCTTAAACTACAGGATGTTATCTACATGTTGGATATTAACGATGAAGTGATATGATTAGCACTAACATAAGGGCGCTAGCGAAGCTTAGTAGCGGCATTATCTTAAGTAAATGGATTGCCTGCCATAGAGAAATTGGTGTGTTTGGTTGGAAGTGCGAGGCGGAGAACTGAGAAGCACACAGTGAATGAATAGGTTTAGTAGATTCATCACCCGAGCTGCGTGCTGTTGACATCATCTGGCATGTGTTGGTATAGGCTAAGGAAATGAATACTATTAGCATACGAGACGAATAGGGATGCCGTGGCATTCATCGATTGAAGAACTCACCTTCGACATCATCAGCTGCGTCGTTAAGATAATCTGGAAACATGTCACCAGCAGCCGTCATGATACAGCCAAAACAAGTCCTCATTGACGCAGGTGGAGCATTTTGGCACATGCAAGGGATTGTGTCGCCACATTGCTAATATAAAAAGTTAAATGTGATTGGGAGCAAGAAAACGATGACCACATACCAGTTGCGCTTCGTGCAGAGGTTGACAAATTGATACGCACTAGAAATAATATCAACTTGTATCGCGACTGCACAGTCAGAATTACATACCGTTTCTGGAAATGAGGGAATTAAAATATTACTATGGCACTGCAATGTGACTTTCTGCCTGACATCTGGCGAGGGCATCGCTATCGAAATAATCAGTAAACGACATCGACGGACATAGATAAGCACTCACCCAGACCCATGGAAGTAAATATTAACATTGAATATACGATAAGGGTCACCAGTACCATGATCATTATACGAATTTGAAGCAGTAGCTTAGGTCTTGGGAGAAAGTGGCAGAATTCACGCACAGGCTAAAAACGTACCATGTTTTATGTTGTGCTATATAATGGACGGCCACAGTCTGGAAAGACAATGCGGAGTAGTCTGCCGCTTAGACCAGCTCGGCGAACAATGGTTAAACTCGAATAGCTTACTGTTCAATTGCCGGCCATATTGACTCAAGTCCGTGGGAAACTATACATCCCCTCGACTGGGGCCAGACCAAACTTACCGGGGTTAAGCGCGGAAAGAGTCTCGCTCAAACCATTGTTTGATCCAAGTTTGATCATTTGGATTTCCCTCTAGCAGCAGGCCTGACTATCCTCAGTAGGGAACGAGCCTTCGATAATAGTTTAGCTCAAACAAACAATTTTAGGTGAAGTCAACTGTATGCTTTAGTATGTTTGATCCAGTCAAGGAGTTGAATATGAATTGAATGAACATAAGTTGAGTAACTGACAACTACTTACGAATAACGTATTTTGCTCCCACGCAGAAGGAACCAACAATTACAGAATCGGAAAAGTGAACGAAGGGAACGATGGTGGGTGGGGATCTCTCTATCAAATATACGTCAGACTGGATGGAATTCGGCGGAGGATCTTCACATACCAATGTATAAGTAGTATATAATTGTCGTTTGTGACTTAATCAGATAGGTAATAATATTTCAATGATAAAGCTCTTTGCAAGATGGTGCATCATGTGACAGGACAGTGTTAAACGTAAACGAAGGTCTGTATCTTTAAAGTTTATAGGGCACACCAGCATGTGAGATAAACTAAACAATGCGCTATACAGAAAATGGAATGAGCCTTCCATTGTTCAGCCCAAGGGGATGAGCTCGGCCTCAGTTGTGTGGTCTTGATGTGGTCGAAGAATCCTTTTCGGATAAGAGGACAATGATGTGTGATGCGTCACGCGTGACAACTTTGAGGTCACAAAGAAAGGGTTCTCCCATTGTCAACCATCGCCTACCGCACGAACAATCGATATCCCGAGCTAATAAAGCCATGAAACAAACTACGCAAAGGCCTTTCTCACCTATCCCTACATCTCCTCTGCTTCCAAATCGTGTCTACTCCAGTGCGCTCGACTATGGACCCAACGTACCCTCTGTTCCCAACGTTTGCCTTCCTCGGCTTCATCCTCAGTATTATTCCCCTCGCATGGCACATTCAAGCCTGGAATTCAGGCACCTGTGCCTTTATGTTTTGGACGGGTAGTAACTGCCTGATTTTTTTTGTGAACAGTCTTGTATGGAGTGGAAACCTTGAGAATGTCGCGCCGGTTTGGTGTGACATATGTATGTTGACATTCCTATTACCGTATATTACGCACTTACCTTCTGATATCCATCCAGCGTCGAAGCTCATAATAGGGGCCAGCATTGGCATTCCTGCATCCATTCTATGCATAACTCGCCGACTATACAATATCATTTCCATTCAAACGGTTTCCGTAACTCGCGATGATGTCAGTTTATATCTTAATTCTATCGCTTCATAAATTGACAAAATTTATAGAAACGCAGGATGATTGTTGCTGATCTCTGTATTGCACTCGGCATCCCTGTCGCAATTATGATTCTTCGTGAGTTTCTTTTTTGTTGCTCGTCTAATCAACACTGAGTATCTGTTAGATGTTATCGTACAAGGTCATCGTTTCGACATCCTGGAAGATATCGGATGTTACCCAGTTGTGTATAACACACTACCCGCATACTTCATTTACTTCATGTGGCCTGTGCTTCTCGGGGTCGTATCGTTTGTATACTCAAGTAAGCCCATTTAACTCTTTATATGATGAATAGCATTCTTAATTTACTTAAAGGCCTGACTCTGCGTGCATTTTGGCGTCGTCGTCTCCAATTCAGCCAGCTTGCAACCTCCAATTCATCGTTGACCATGAGCCGGTATCTCAGATTAATGATACTGGCCATGATTGACATGGTATTCACGGTGCCTTTGGGTATCTTCTCTATCTATGCTGGCAACAAGGGTGTTACTCTAGCGCCGTGGATTTCATGGCAAGATACCCATTATGATTTCGCGCGTGTTTCTTTAATTCCCGCCTTATTCTGGCGTATGGATCCAGCATTTCGTACCTCTGTGGAATTGACACGCTGGTTACCCGTCTTTTGTGCGTTATTATTTTTTGGACTTTTCGGTTTCGCATCAGAAGCGCGGAAGAACTATTCGCTTGCCTTCTTCGCTATTGCCAAGGTTTGCGGATATGTGCCTGCTGCCCAGAATAAGAAATCGATTGCTGGGTTCGTCATTTCCATCCTTTTCTTGATTAATATGATTCTAATCTTCAGTAATATTAGATGGAACCAACCTCCGAAGTTATCAGGACCATCTGTTGGATCTCTTCCGGTATATGTACCTCGGACCCCAACTTCTCCCGCGTACAAGACCAGCGGCAAGACGTTCTCAACTGGGTCTTTCGCTGAAACTGACGATGTCGAACTCAATACGTACATTGATATCGATACCGACATCGAGAAGTCTGGTGGGCTCTCCCCCGCCTCAACAGCCACGTTCAGCGCACCCCCAAGGTACACGCGCCCAGAACCAGCCGATGTCTCAACTTATCATCCCGAGTTCCAATCCACCCCATCACCTCACTCTTCGTCGAATCTGACTGCGGTTGATCACTCCCTCGTACATTCCAAGGCAAATACTAGTAGCTCGTCGTTGCGTAGTATCGCCTCCGAGAACAGAGTCTACGTCACCAATGAGCGTTCCCCTGTGCGCACACCTTCGCCTGCACCATTCGCAGATGTCATTTCTCCGTATCACAGGCCCATTACCCCTCCGAACACGCACCCCATCGCCCAGCCCCACCCGAACGCTGTGCAAAGATTTGCGGATGCAATACAAGTGACGGTGCACACCGAGTCGAGAGGAGCGGTTTAAGTTCATCGTTCATCGCCTTACATTCTTCGACTCTGTTTTGCATTGTCACTTATCATTATTCTGCCATCACATCCTCCTCTCCCACATCCATGGATTCAAACATCATCTCATCTGCGCATTATTTCATACTGCTTTCTTACTCTGCCTCGGCTTCTGTCGCCCTCTGTCTTTGCATTTACGTATTATAAGAACATAGAACATAGTTTGTACACTACTTGACGGCCGCATACGCTCTTTCATTATTTCCAAATCCATCCTCAACGCGCTTCATGCTCGTCTGCCACGCTCTTTCGATCGTTTCAGTTTTTCAGCTCCTTTCCTTGCTATCCATCTCTATCCCCGCCACTCTTATGTCTCTTTATGATACGATATCAAATACCATGTAGATTACATACTGTGCTTCTCGTAAAACCTTCATTGGCCAAAATAAAATGATATTCAACTATATAACTTATCTTACAATCCAACGACAGTGCCAAGTATGCTATAACGGGAAATGTACAGCGAATCTTCATAGAATGTACTTCGAGAGTTATCTTGTAAGAAACATAAATCCTCTTGGCCTGTGTCGTAGCTTCCAGCCGTCTAAGTAAATATGTGCATGAGGTATACTTTCACTACAGTGTCGTACAGGGGGCAACTAGATGCGATGTGAAATTCAAATTTCTTGACGATCACTCTCCAAGCACGTCCCAGAGTGTAGTTATAGTTGTGAATGCGTCGAAAGCCGCAATCGCTTCCTCATTCTTTAGGTAGAAATTTATCAAGGGTGGTTTCTATGTGAGCAGGTCGTCGAGGAAGTCCTCCATCTCCTCCTTGGGTGCTTTAGGTTTTGGCTGGGAGCCATCTGCGAGTGGTAGTGCAGGTGCTTGAATGTAAGCTTCTATAGGCATCCAGTCAGTCCTTAGAAACGTGAATAGAACATATAAGCAAAAATTACCGTCTTTGCGGTCGCGGGGTATAGTGGCAGGAACAGGCTTCATGCGCATACGTTCTGATTTCGCTCGAAAGCGAGTCTTCAAATCTAATGGCGGCATAGAACTTAGTAACGAGAACCAGTGAAGGGTCCAGGATATGTACCCCAAGTAGCTTCAGCAGCAGCTTTCTCTCTCGTCATCTCCTCCAGCTTTTCATCCCATTCGATCT
>JASFCW010000095.1:0-20046 GCA_036936985.1 Crucibulum cyathiforme
CTACTTTACTTCTTTTTGTTGAGACCTTTCTACATATTTAAAGACCATAGTTTTTCTTCGTAGTTCATTAGTTCAGAGTCCTTCCCCTCCTCTCTCCTCTGTATTCAATCGCTCCCTACATACTTCAGTCCATTACCTCGAATTTTAAAGAATAAATTCAAGTTATTTGGGACTTGGGTACTCGCAAATCGTCCTCCTCACTAAATCGCGACGCTTTCGACGACGCCAACGCCAAACTACTCCATTCTTTTTGTATCGTCTAGGCTATCCTCTTACGTTCATACGGGACTTTGTTTCGTATTTTTCCGTGCTCTCGTTGTCGAGCTATTGTAGTTGCGATCGGGCAACTATTTTAGCGTTTCTCCTAGCAGTCCTCCTCTGTCTCTGTCGTCTCTGTCGTGCCCGTCGTGCACCCGTCGTCTCCTCCGTCATTCTATCAGTCAGTCCACCCCTCAGCCTTCGTCCTCCGGTCTTCATCGCGCTATTTCGCATCCATTTCCCTCGGCAATTCATCGTTCTCTTAGCAATTCCATTACCTGATTGTTAGGACCGAAGTGAGGCCACCTTGCACTTTTATTTGTTTTCTAGGTATACAGGTATTCTGGGGATTATATTCTATATATTCCTACTCTCTAGCCGGTGCCTAGGTCGACACCGTTATCCATTTGAAGGTTCCAGGATGTACCATAATTGTTCTCAACACTGTTGAAGCTGCCATAGATTTATTGGACAAACGCAGTGCGAATTATAGCGATAGATCAAAGCTTCCCTTGTTTGATATGTAAGCAATTTCTTTAACTTACCTCTCTGGTAATCTGACTCTTAACTTTTCGATGTCTCTAGCATGGGATGGAACGCAACGCTCGGATTTCTTCCATATGGGAGGAGGTTTCAAAAACATCGTCAACTATTTCAAGAGTACTTCTCATGTTCGAAATGTAACAACTACCAGGGTGTACAGTTGAAGCAAGCACGCCTACTTGTGAAGCATCTGGCGAAGAATCCAGAGCACTATTCGGATGCCCTACAGTGGTACATATTTAAATCCAGCATCCTACATTTTCTCATTTATAATGAATTTGATTTTAGGTTCTCCACCTCGATCATTATGCATATTGCATACGGATGCGAAGTTATATCAGATGACAACATCTTTGTAAAAATTGTAGAGGACGCTGCTCAGGGGTTTAATAGTTGCGGAGCAGCAGGTAATACCCTTGTAGATTTATTGCCGTTCTGTAAGCATATCAAGATTTATTTCCACTTGCTCTAATTTCTCTCATCACACAGTGCAGTACATGCCTTCCTGGTTCCCAGGCACATATTATGCCGAGAAGGCACGTTCGTACAAGGCAGTGACCAAAAAAGTTCATGATTTTCCTTATGACACCATCAAGAATTAGTTGGTGTGTGTTCGTCCTATCACTAAGGCAGGAAGACTGACCTCAATTCAAAATACAGAGGGGTGGGGTGGCGTCCCCTTCTCATTTATCACACCATATCGATCGTCTACACCAGAATGAGGAATCAGATGACATCGATGATATCAAAGGGAGTGCGGCGACCATTTATACTGCTGGTGGTGAAACCGTATGTCAGATTTCGTTGTGATTTAAGAGAAATTGATATTAAAGTAAATTGAATAGACCTGGTCAACGTTATTGATATTTATCTTAGCAATGGTTCTTCATCCCGACTGTCAACGTGAAGCTCAGGAGGAAATGGATAGAGTCATTGGTTCTGGAAGATTACCTGAATTTTCAGACCGACCTTCGCTACCCTATGTGGAGTGTTTAGTTCAAGAAGTACACAGGTAGGAAAAAAGTTGAATTACATTTAAGAGATCATCAGGATTAACATTATCAATCTTAGGTGGAATAGTTCTGTGCCACTAGGTACTTATAATGGCCTTTTCCTTACGAACGCTATATATTCACCCAACCTACAATAGGAATTCCACATCGGTCAATGGAGGATGATATATACAATGGAATGCTCATTCCCAAAGGATCTATTGTCATTGCTAACACACGGTGCGTTCTACTTTATTCGAACACGCATAATGTGTTCACATTTGATTGAAGAGGAATGAGTCTTGATGAGAACGTCTATTTGGAACCATATAAATTTAATCCATCTCGATTCCTTCCCAAGCCTCAAGGCGGTGGGGAAACTCATCTAACTACACATTTCGGGTTTGGAAGAAGGTACGTATCAATACTGGCTTTGGATGAAAAATGTATTGAGTGAACGCTCGCAGAGTTTGTCCAGGACGATATCTGGCTGATGACAACGTCTGGATTGCAGTTGCATCCACACTAGCGATGCTGTCAATCTCAAAAGCTGTGGGAAAGGACGGAAAGGAGATAACACCTGACCCGCCTTTCACCAATGGAATTGCAAGGTGAGGTCCAGTTGACTGCTTATATGATTAATGCCTCATATTAAGATTTAGCCATCGCACGCCGTTTATATGTAATATAAAGCCTCGAAATGAGGCAACATCAACACTGATGGAACCAGAGTTATGAGATTGAAAAACTACTAATTTAAAAGGTGCGTATTCCCATAAAATTCAGGTATAATATATTCATTGACGAAATTCCTCTCCATCTGAAAGATCTCTGAATGGATAGTTAAACGATCGACCATAATAATTCGAATTCTTACTTTACGTGTACAACTTGTATTTTTTTCTTCGGACTTATCCTAATAAAATTCTTGCCATCTCTACCTTTTGTCATTTACTCTATTGATGTTCGAATGAGAGGATATGTTGAATAATATGTTATCGGTTAAATCGATGGTTAACTACTCAGCGATGCTAACCACTCTAATGTGCAAGCTTGGCTCAGGCAACGGATTCGGTGCAGTTAATTGTCATTAATGAATTAAAAGTGTGGCTTCAAAGAACAATGCGTGGGAGGACGGAGGCTGATAAGAATTAAAGAGATATACATAGGGTATGTAAGTTCTCATATCTAAATGGGTCATTTACATATTTGAGCTTCGCATCTTCCATCTTTTAAAGGCTCTTGGCTCCATCCTCCTGATATCAAGTGATCAGGCACTCGGGTTTGGCTGAAGTAGAATCATACTCTCACGGCTTAATTATGAATGTGCTTTCATGCACATCTCACAATGTGGTTTGAATTCGTCGTCTTACGAGACGCTGTCGACCATGACTGTTACTCTTTTTACTCTGGCAGCAGTATTTGTTCTTCTCCCATGGTTCAAAAGCCTAGTTCATGATTGAGGTGTTCATTACAAGCTGAACAAAGAACGTGTCTATGCTTATTGAATTCAAGGATTCGGCAGGTCGGTCATCGTTAGGAAGAAGAAGAAATTGGGATGACTGATTATGTGACAGGAAGTCGAAATGTTGTACATCGGTCAATGAAAAAGAAGACTCGGCATGCTATGAGTTGAGTATTATGCTGTTGTGTCAAGAAAAGACGCGTCGAAGATGGTAAGAGGTGTCCACGCGTTGGCGGAGGACGATAGAGTGAGCGTTGACCAGGGATTGACCTCTCAACAGCCACGGTTTGCCAGAAGCTCCGTCATGCCGCGTTGATGTGTCGTATGCCAAATATGGCACGCGAACTGCTATATTTGGGGGGTACCCTGAACTCCAAGATCGGGGAATCTGAGTCCTCGTGGAAAAAGAATACGGAGGAACCACGTGGTTGCGTCATTGGTACAATAAATTGCTCCCGATGCGGGCAGGACCGCCATGCGTCCACGTGCCAAGTAGAATCCTTCGCTGATTCCATCTTCCTCCATGCTTCAACTTTCTTCAGCTATCTTCTCCGTTCTCATCCTTTCCTAACGCAACTACCGAAAGCATTGATATACATCGTCTCTTCAACACTGCTCCTCGCGCGCCGTTAAGGTTGCTGGGTAGCTAACCCAACACCAGCCACCTCACAAACGGGGCTGATTCCCCGCCCGTCCCGCTAGTCCCCTCCGTTGAATCCTCCAACCGAAACCACAAACGTTGCTGCCCCAAGACCAGCATCTTACAGTGCCAACGCATCTGGTGAATGCCAGCCTCTGTTCCTTGACACGCCTGTTTATTCGCGGTGTAACTTGCTTTATCGTCGGATTCGTCGTTATTGCCCGTCTCACGCTTCCCTTCCCCTGCTCACTACATTCACACTTAGCTCCAACACGCCTCCAACGCCACCCTCCTTCCTCCGTCCGTCTCCTCCGTCTCCGCCCCCGTAGGCATCAACCCGGAGTGCAGCATCCTACGCGCGTGGCATGACGGCTCCATAGGCAACGTCGCCAACATCGCCGCGTGCGGCTCCAGTGTGTTCTTCGTTGCGTTTCTGGTGTAGCTGTGTAATGGAAGGCAGGCGGCCATTGGTGAGTTTTCTGTCTTGAAAATTCCTGCCTACCCTTGACGCTGACCACGACAGCGAGCAGTAGCTAACCACCACCATCCCGACGACACACACGACTAAGACACATAACAGACACTACGGGTGGTTTTAACTGCTTTAAACACGGCGGTGGGTCTGGGATTATTGCTAGTGGCCACTGCGAGCTCTCCTCAACCGAAATTGCAAGAGATATGGTAATTTGCTGCATTGGTGCGTCGTAAAGGCCATAGTTGTTGAGATATTATGCTGAATAGATCCTGTCGGAATGCAGTGAACTTATACTATAATATAATATCACGCGTTGGTGACTTGGTAGCATCAAGCTTTGTCCTCGGTGAGTAGTTCACCTTTTCACCTGCCACAACCAGGACGAAACAAAGCATCCAAGACAGCTGTCTCCTTCACCACGCTGTGTTTATGGCTCAGCTCGCTAACCGCCGGCGAAGGAGAAACGAAAGGCTGGATGATTTATGTATAATTTGCAATCGGAGCCTTCAATCTTCTGTTTTAACTTCGCTTCATATTGAAGGTTGCTGATAATTCACCTTATCGTCCATAGGCACACTGTGAACCTAGAAGACGTTCTGCTACCATCGCACTCAGACAGACCATGATTAGCTTTTCAGAGCCTCCCACAACGCTGAACTCCGACCGAATATGTAATGTTGCCTGTTGAAGGACACGAACTTGAAACGGCCAGTGAGCATGGCTTTACGCGGCAGTAGTGTTACCCGTCGCGAAGTTTGCGATGATTGTACTTGGCATATTAAGTGACGATGTGGTATGTTCGATACGTCTAATTCTTTATCAGTCTCACTAAAAAGTTAGATCCTGGCATCGCCTGTGCAACTCCGCTTCCCCGCCCACCCCTCGCGCATCCACAGCCTGCGCATTCATAAATAACCCATCCGAACACCCTGCACTGGCCTCAACTCAATGTCATGGGTTAGAACCATGAATAGGTCAAAACCTCGGCTAGTGACACGCGACGTTGCTGAACTCCTATACCGTAGCTGGTGCCGCTTTCGGTTGGTTGAGTAGAAGCACCTCTACGAGTGCGAAAAGCCCTCCATCGTACACAGTTGCTCGGCGTTGTATGGATGCTGTTTGAAGGTTGTCACTTACGCTGGGTCATGGATGTGGAGACAATCGTCACGGCGGCATTTTGCGATGGGGCGTACGTATGTATACTTGCCACCTCTTACGCCCAGCTTTTGCTCACAAGATCCTTTCTAAATCTACAACCTCTCCTTAGATGTCACCTATGGTAGGATGAGCGAAGTTGGATCTATCCATGGGGTGGCGGTGTAAGCTAGAGATATGAAACCTTTGAGCATAAGAACTATCCTGCCGATGCGACTTCCGTCGTAGCATTTGTTGTCTACATTTTCATTTGCTGATGACCGTTCCGTGAGTTCAGCGGGTAGTCGCAGAACGCCTCCTCCGACTTCGCACTACCCGAGAATACGGGGCCCGCCCCACGCAAGCTAGTAGGTGGACATGGGGCCGCTCGTCAGTGTAATCTACATATAGGTCGTGGAACACGGAGGCGGACCTTTGGAATCGGATGTGACGCTACTTCCATGGGCCTGGAAATGGTATTCTGTATCGTGATTGGAGCTCATACAAAAACGGTGTAATCGCTGGTAGAATTCATATAGCTTATTACATGTTCGTATATGTGTGCGTTAAGAGTTAATTACTAGAGAATAAATAACTGTTTCTCAATAATTATCTGAAGGGCTTCCACGGTATATTACAAGTATCTCTGGCAGTGGCGGTGTTGAGCCCTTTGGTTAAGACCTTCAGTCCATACAAATTCAGATGCTGTACCTACAGCCAATCAGAGCTTTCGGATCGATAATGAAATCAGCTGCGGAGACTGAAATCCTTTGAGTCTGCAACAATTGTTCAATCGATTCGTCAGTGTGCTCAGCAAGATCGCAGCTCGCTGCTGAGCAAATCCCAGTTATAACCGATCGTTTGCAAGTTCACGTGCTCCTCATGTTTATGACCAAATACTGATGCGAAAGCAGTATTTTACAGATATGGTTGCCCAAATTGGGATCGCCATTTATCTCATCGAGGACGAGGCTGGGAATGACCCCTATTTCCACTGGGCTCTGGCTATCGCAGAGAATCTTTCCGGAGAAGTCGTGGAGATCTATGAGATTGTTGAGGATGATTCTCATCAGAATGAATATCATATGAAAGCTTGGAAGAGTCACTTTACTTCCGAGGACGTACGGGTATCCAGCGACTTCACTGGAATGATATTTGTAGGAGAAACGGAGGACTTCTCTGTGGATGATATAGACGCCTTCGTGCGTGAAGATTGTCCAGCTGAGAATCTTGACCCCTTCACCATCACAGGGCCTGGGAAATTATGGTCATGTTCCGTATGGGTGATGAGGGCCCTTTTACTCTTTGAGTCGGCCGGGATGATAGATCTTTCGTGCGCGAAAGACGAATTGTATTTGCGAGTTTTGGAACGAGCGGAAGGTCTGATGGTTCTACGTAGTAAGCGAGGGTCGTTTAAGGGAGAGTTCCCTGTACTACCGCTGTAATTGGTCTATATTTTAATTGGGAAATGGCGAGTCCAGGGTGGAAGCGGCGTTCAAGTTCCCTCGTGGCATTGTATTATATATGATAGACCTTGCCGAAGATATTTTTAACACGTTACTCAAACGACTGGAATGTACCAATATAATACTTGGGTTCTTCTCTGACTATCTACCCAGAGCGATGAAAAACTATGCATCATTGATTGTGCTAATTGAAAAATGATACTATTCAACAAAATTCAAGTACATATGCAAGTGAACAGCTCAAGGCAGAAATCTCACATAAGTCTAAACAATTCCTATTAGAGCATCTGAGGCTGGGAATTCCTCCTTCTCGAAACATTGAATTTAGTTGACTTCTGCTCCAACAGGTGGGCATAATAGTTCCATTGGATGATGCTGCCGGTGATTTGTGGTTGGCTGAGGCTCTGGAGGATTTGAAACCCTTGAACTCTGAATAAAAACACAGTAGGAAATGTCAAGTAAACCTTCGGTACTGCTGTTCTACAGCTGTCACACAATGGCCAATACACTGAATGTCCTTGTATTTCAAACTTCGTATAATTGGTGACAGAAATGTAAACTAGTCTGCACTATAGTAACTGATTTATAGCTACGCTTTCACAATCAAAGGCTGAGGTTTACAGGTGTGCATCCAAGAGCAACAGCTCCTTTCTAAAAGTTCCAAATCATTGTCACGTGCTGAATTTCAAAGGAGTAAAATAAATAGCTTACGAATGAGTTGTCCGAGCAGCAGACAGCCTGTGCGCTGCAGGAGTTCGATCCTAGGCCGATGACAGAGATGGGAGAGCAGCCGACTTTAAACAGATACTCGTGAGTTAATTATTCGGCTTGGTTGAAGTTCATATATCACCTCCAACAAGAGCAGTGATATCTCCGACGACGACACCCAAAAGGCCAAGAAGCCCAGTGAGGCTGGTAGAGAGATTCTGCGAGTCCTGGGCTGAATTCAGAAATGATGGTAAGTAATTGCCTGAGTAGCATTCAGAATGATAAAGCTTACTGGAGTTGCAGCACTGGAGATCCCCTGTTGAACTGCACGAAACGAAGATGTTAGTCAAAGAAATATGCCTCTCGTTGAACAGAGCATACCATTGAGAAGCCGGGGTGGGTGCAGGGGTCTCCCATCGGGGGACAGCGGTGGCGGTAGCAAGGATTGGGAGAGCCAATGCGGCAAAGGCAATGATGGAGGAAGTACGAGCGAACATTGTAGATTGGTTAGAGTACTGGAGGAGGGTAGTTAAACTGTGCAGCGGTGCGTTGTTTGACTGAGGAATACACGTTCATGGTAGCTCTTTTATACATTTTTCATTGCTGTTTGTATGTGACGATGTTCCTTGGATTTTATTATATTGAGCTATGACAACCTTTCATCATGTTCTATCCCACTCCACCAGTTATAGCGTCAACCCTGCATTGCATGATGGCGATGCATGTTCTTAGGAACCCATGACATGAATATACAGCATCGACGTCGATTCACCCTTACAGCGCTTTCACCGCTCCTTAACCACTTCATCATGATCATCCCTTCGTCATCGAGTAATGCGATGTATGATGTCAGAATCTTCACGTTTAGAAGTCCATCTCGGAGGGTGATTTGCCTGTAAAATATCCGGGTGTTGATAGTAAATGTACCTCATGACAATTTGTCGTCAACTAGAAGTGATGTTATGCCATATGTCAATTTAATATATTCGAATTTGAATTCAAATCTTCTCATGCCTTTCGTACATGATCTAATCTACTCTTGTCTCTGTTGTATTGACCAGATGGGAATAAGCATCTCCGTATAGCAGTTGTGCTTGGGTGCATGATATTTCGTTTACATCTACTGACTGATGTATAGAGAACCTTCGAATAAAATCGCACTTTTCATCATTTCGCGATCGAGGGCCAGACAGAAATTTTATTACGCACTTAGAATACTATTTATAACAGAAAAAAATTCCTATATGTGGGAGCGATCCTGATAGTGTGTAACATGTATTGTCCTTGTAATTCAACTTGTTAAACGCTGCAATCGGTTCTATCATTATGGGGATAACTTGTCCGGGTTGAGCCTGGTGGTGAAGTCAGTACGCTGTTGTACGTTATAAAATGAACATACGCATGAAATGAACCTGCTCCACGGAATGTCAATGCTAACGTAAACATGTCCTGGCTTCGAAGACTTTGCCATGCCAATTGGTTTGCTCGTAGCACTCTCAATGAGAAAGTTTCACAAAATATGTACCTATAAGTTACTATACGATTAATACATGAATAGGGATTCAAGATATTGTGAAACTGACATAGTTGCCCATCCATCATTTCGAGCTGGTGACGGGTGACGTGAAGGCATTCGGAACCGCAGTTCTCCGCCTAACATCGCTTGGGTCAGGATCGGGAAGTCAGCTTGACGTTTGACATATCAAGGCCTTTGAAAGCGTTGTAGTGGAGTGGACGACCAAACTGTGACGAAAGGTAAGACAAATGCTGTCATTCCAAGGTACCAAAGCGTCCGCTCTGTGAAACTATATTTAGAAACGCCGAACTTCAATCGTATAAATACCTACCTCATTCAAAGATATTCTTCAGTCAAACAACGCACCGCAGCACAGTTTAACTACCCTCCTCCAGTACTCTAACCAATCTACAATGTTCGCTCGTACTTCCTCCATCATTGCCTTTGCCGCATTGGCTCTCCCAATCCTTGCTACCGCCACCGCTGTCCCCCGATGGGAGACCCCTGCACCCACCCCGGCTTCTCAATGGTATGCTCTGTTCAACGAGAGGCATATTTCTTTGACTAACATCTTCGTTTCGTGCAGTTCAACAGGGGATCTCCAGTGCTGCAACTCCAGTAAGCTTTATCATTCTGAATGCTACTCAGGCAATTACTTACCATCGTTTCCGAATTCAGCCCAGGACTCGCAGAATCTCTCTACCAGCCTCACTGGGCTTCTTGGCCTTTTGGGTGTCGTCGTCGGAGATATCACTGCTCTTGTTGGAGGTGATATATGAACTTCAACCAAGCCGAATAATTAACTCACGAGTATCTGTTTAAAGTCGGCTGCTCTCCCATCTCTGTCATCGGCCTAGGATCGAACTCCTGCAGCGCACAGGCTGTCTGCTGCTCGAACAACTCATTCGTAAGCTATTGTGTTCTCTCAGGAAATTTCGACACTTACTATTGAACCTGTTACTTACAGAACGGTGTTGTTGCTCTTGGATGTACTCCTGTCAACCTCAGCCTCTGAGTTGAAGGGAATGCCGAGTAGTTAGAACGAAGTAGCGTTTCAAAGCCTTCGCATGTTAATGTATTCGTTATTTTGATCCTTAAATTGGAATGAGTTTAGCAGTATCTTTTACAATGAGAATTATATAGTAAGATGCAAGCTGTATGTTATCCAGAACTTCTGTCACTTGGCTCCATCTCGGATAAATCTTATGTCGGGCTATGAAAGTTAGCTAGCGGGCAGCGGAGAGTCGGATTGATGATAGTGGCTGTAGTCTATTTGACAGGGAAAGGGAGGTTCGGACTGTCGCAATTGACAAGGGTATGAACAATTCGGAATAAAATGCTAATGTGTAACTGGTCGAGCATAAGTAACCATGGGTGAACGGTGGGCTGAATTGGTCGAGAGATGAGCTGATATCAACAAGGGTTAGAAGAAGTACTCGAGTCGGTATCCGGGGTAAAAGAATCGACGGTGTTATTTGCCTTCGAGGAGCTCGAGAAGGACGATCGACATTGGTACTCATCTACAAAAACGCAGTTTCGCATTCTACACTGCCGATGACGAGGCGAGAGAAGCTGTATTTCTGCCTTACTGGCGGCGCAAGCGATATATATCGGGCTTCTCCTAAATCCTCCCTAACCGTTTCTACGCACAGCCATCATCACCTGTGGAAGCACTATCATACTGTCCTGGTTCCTCTCGATCGGCGTCTGTTGGACTGTACACTTCGATGAGTGGCTCAGAGAGTCCTGGCCGCGGGAGTCGATATTTAGTTATGAATGGGGAACGTATTGGTGGATGCGAGCGGACGATAATGATAGGTGGTTGGATTGGCTAAGGTATGGTGGAAACAGGGGCCCTACGTTCTATCAACGGGACTGGGGGAAGAAGGCCGTTTCTGTAGTGCGGATTTCCGATTTTTTTTTTGGTCGTGAACAACGTAGGCTGTTATGAAATTAAGAGCAGTGGTTCCTCGTTCGACAAGACCGAAAAAGGACAACAGGCTCTGCAGCGCAGGTTGGGTATTCCACGTTGTCGATGGCAAGGACTGAAAAGCAGCATGCCGGCGCACTGGCGGTGCTTGTCATAGTGAGGGACTCGGCACCAGCTACTGCTCAACACGATTCTCCTTGCTGGCATGGGCCCCCACGTCCTCCTTGTGGCCTCATCTCATCCCGCATTCACACCGCAATCCCATCAGCCCAATCATCGCATCTCCGTCTTCAATCCTGGTTCTTCCTCGTGGGTTAGATATCCCTCCACGGTTGAATGCGAGGGTGCAAGGGCGCAGCTACGCGTTATAAGGTGGATTCAAGATAGCGAGCATTGCATACATAGGTGAGACGCCGTAGATTCGACAATCGAAAGTTGACGAGTATCTAGACGCAGAGCAGGCGCTACAAAAGGTACGAGTGGCAGCTTGCATGCGGGTGATCCACAGAACGGGTACGAAGAGCTTGCTGCGCTAACGGGCGTAGGACTATGGAACAGGGGTAGATCTACGGCAGTGGATCAGCAGTAGAACAGGGTGTATGAAATCGGGCGAAGGAGCCAACGACAAATGGCAACGACTGGCGGGCACCAATCGCCAACGAGCTCCGATGAGCGAAGGCTTCCGATCCAAACATTACCAAATTCTTTCCGCTCAGTGCTCTTGGCAGAACTCTTTCTTCAGCTTTCCTTCGTTGCTACTAGGCTTCTTGCTTAAGCCCTTAACCAACATATGTGGAACCTCGACTTGCTTCCATTACTACGTTTTGGTAAATCTGGGTTGATATGACTGTCGGATAGAACTCAACTGATTTCGAGGTGAAGTTCATAAACAGTAATGTGTATTCACAGCAGGTAAAGATGAAAATTCAACATTATCCCACTCCTAAAGCACTGGAATAAAAATAGATACACAGGTCCGTATCGGAGCAACCTCATTTTTTAGTTTCACAGAAAGAACTACTAACTGAGGCTCAGATTTCTAAATTAGCCTCTTTGATTGATAATGAAATCTTCACTCTTACGCTGTCAAAGTTTTCTTCCGTTCTCTATGCCTGATATCTTACCATAGCTATATGGGCCTCGTTGTACAAGGAACGATCTTGTTAATTGAAGCAATTGTAGCATATTTTTAACCTCCTCGATGATTCTAGTTGCAGTGAACAAGCTTTGCTATACAGTGGCGTGCAAAAAGAATGCACGTGACAATTTTTTGAGTGTTGTGCAATTTGTTGTGTCCATATCTTCACTGTTACCTGATTATTCTCTGCGATTTAAATTTGAATACGAAGATATGACTCGATTCTACTTTATTTTTAGCATATTAGCTAAATATAAATAAAATTACGTTTGCTATAGCCGTATTTGTAACATGTGTGATTTTCCCAAAATGCGCAAATAAAGATGAGGGCGGCAAACTTTGTTAAGGTACTCAAATAACATAAAATCAACGATATGTTGCAGGCCATGGTGTGAAATTCCACACCTGAAAGTAATGAAGAAATATCTTAAAAAGAAAGTATATATCTTGAGCATTTTTTGTTGGTATCTCCCACGGGTCGCATTTTGGTAATTTGTCCCTCCATCATCCAGGTTTTCATATTTTCAGCTCAAATTTCAAGTGTGACATGGGGTCAATATCATACCAATGTATGTAAAATGGCACCGGTGCTTATTCTTATAGGAGTGGAAAAACTGTGTAACCTCTTGGCTTACCCCACATTATGGGATGATTATCACAATTTCCTCTGCTTCTTTTGCAACAATTTCGAATTCAAAGGCTGAAATTATTTCAGATTTTAAAAAGAGAGACAATTAAGAGTATCTTCTCTTATTCTCTTATGGAAATATGAAGAAATGAATGAAATAAGTGTGAATCAGTCTCTGGACATGCTTCTGGTTTTAGACACCATATATTATAAACTCTTTTTAGCATTACATCAACAACAATACCAGTCTTTCTCCATTCAACTATTACCAAGGTCTATAATAGAGGTTGAATGTAAAAAAATTCACTGTTATAAGATGGCATTTATGGCAGAGAAAGGTAGCATATGATATACTAGTATTTTTGAAAATGTTCACAGAGACTAAAACAGAATTATCTCAGTGTATATTAGCACATGTGGTATGATATTTGAGATTCTATATCTAATATCTCAAAGGATGATGAATATGCAAAAAATAGTCAGAATTCCTGTTCCAATTCCTAATTAAATATGCCCCAAAATTGGACAGACAGGTCTGATAGAGAGGCTCTTGATGGGGTTAGTGTATATCTTAGCCATTTTTTGTCTCAGATCTGAGATCTTCATAAATGTATGCGCAAATTACAGTAGAGGATAATGAAGATTTGGGTGTGATATAGACAAATTACCAAAATGCTGCTTGTAGGAAATACCAACAAAGAGTGCTCAAGATATATACTTTCCTTTTAAGATATTTCTTCATTAATTTCAGGTGTGAAATTTCACACCATAGTCTGTAATATATCGTTGATTTGATGTCATTTGAGTACCTTAACAAAGTTTGCCGCCCTCATCTTTATTTGCGCATTTTGGGAAAATCACACATGTTACAAATGTGGCTATAGCAAATGTAATTTTATTTATATTTAGCTAATATGCTAAAAATAAAGTAGATTAGAGTCATATCTTCGTATTCAAATTTAAATTAAGAAGAATGATGAGGAAACAGTGAAGATATGGATGCAACAAGTTGCACAATGCTCAAAAATTGTCACGTGCATTCTTTTTGCACGCCACTGTATATGCACATAATATTCCATTATTCGTGGTAAATAACTTCGAGACCTTCGATTTTAGTCAGTTGATCTATAAATAGTTAGTTTCGGGACCCTTTTCTAATACATTCAGTAGATTTAAGAGGAAGATTAATATCACACCGCCATTTGACCACAGAGAGGATCGTTGAATCAACCTCCTCTGATTTAAAGTCATACGCATTATCTTCTGTGATGAGCAGGGCTTGAAGTGCAGGGAGGATCTTATATTCTGCATCTGCATGGGATTGAATCAAGCCGAAAAGTTTTATGACTGACACAGCGGGAGTTGACTTATATATCCCATAGATATATTTAAGATATAATCTCTATATCTTCCATTATATAGTCTGAATTTATTCTACGGATATATTTAAAATATGTTCTATATTATATCAAAATATTGTTCATTATATCTTCTATATATATCCGATCGATAATATTTTAAATGCAATCAAAATTTTCACACGGTATATATTTTGATGGTATTCAAAATATTCTCAAATTATCCCCGAGAGGAGCCATCAGTATTATTCAAAATATCTTCAAATTATCCCCTAGAGGATAAGAGATCACCTAAGAGCAGTATAGAGATGACGTGTTGACAAAGGAGCAAGTTTTATTCATAATATCTTCGATATATCCCCGAGAGGAGTTGATTTGTCCTGTCAAGTCCGTGATCTCATATCCTCTTGAGGATAATTTGAAGATATTTTGAATAATACTGATGGCTCCTCTCGGGGGTAATTTGAGAATATTTTGAATACCATCAAAATATATATCGTGTGAAAATTTTGATTGCATTTAAAATATTATCGATCGGTTATATATAGAAGATATAATGAAAAATATTTTGATATAATATAGAATATATTTTAAATATATCCGTAGAATAAATTCAGACTATATAATGGAAGATATAAAGATTATATCTTAAATATATTTATGGGATATATAAGTCAACTCCCGCTGTGTGAATCGTCACCGATCAGTTCCAGGATCTGTACATTAGCACAAGAGTAAAGTGTGCAGGGATTCATCTAGTTGTCCATCCTTTGTGACCTTGATGCCGAGTTGGAGATGTTTTACAGAATTAAAGAAGGGATTTCCGAAGGGGGAAATAAGGTGTATCGCATCTCTGAAATCTAAATTTCGCTCGAACACGAGCTTCAAGAACTCGTGGTGGAGGATGGTAGCGTGCTCCATTGCATAGACGTAGAGCCCGTAGTCTAAGAAATGAAGTCCGTGCCCACGCCAAATGCAGAATAGCAAAATTAATGAGTCCCTCAGTTTTGAATATTTTAGAAATTACTCTTGTAGTTTTAATCTCCTCATCAATTAGAGCATTTTTGCAAGAGGGATATGAAAACGGGATAAAATTGACGGCCCGATCCCCGGTGTACAAAGTAGCGGCCTATAGCTGGAGTGCATCATAGGCGAGGATGTCGGAGGTATCAGCAAATCTTCGGACCTCCATGTGGCCAACGTGTCTTTGGACCTTGTCTTTTCTTGTTCGGGGCTTCTTCTCAGGTATAGTGCTGTGAAAGGCTCGGCCTCAGGCCGTAAGCCGAGCCGAGCCGAGCCGGGGTAGCCTAAGCCGTATGAAGCCGTGCATTAGGGCTTCTACGGCCTACGGCTCAGGCTTCCAATTCTTGAGGCCGTAAGCCTCGGCCTGAGCTGCGGCTCTTGATACTGATTGTTGGTAAGCTAGTGATCGCTTATTCACATTGGAAAGTACAGATTTTCAGGTGACCTGAAAATTTGAGGGCAAGTAACTTAAACCATGATTTTATAGTTTCAGTTACTCGCCATCAAAGCTTCAGTGGACCTAAAAATATGTACTTTCCAATGTGACTGAGAGAACTGGTTGTGCTGTAAGTGCGATTCAAAAATAAGATGACTTATCAAGAAGTAAACCCTGCACGCGTGTCAACTATAGAACCGTAGATATATGGATTTATATTGAGATTGAGTATGAAATTTGAGTTTTATAGCTTTACTTTCAAATTTAGTATATTTAGTAACAAGCCGCGGCCCAGGCCTAATCCTACCCCAGGCAGGCCGTGATGACGGCTCAAGGCTCGGGCTTCAGATTTTATGAAGCCTAAGCCGTGCAAAGCCGGGCCTAAGCCGGGGTATTGAAGCCGAGCCGAGCCGTTCCAGCACTACTCAGGTATCATAGTACGCCGCGCGGCCCTGCAGAAAACAGGCTTCTTCTCCACAAAGATTGACACACGATCTAACCTAGAATTATAGTGTTATCAGCATCTGGGCAAGAAGTATCATTGTAACACCAGGCACTTGTCAGCTCTTCAATTCCCAAACCTCTTAATTAAAGCGGGACTTCGTACACTGTGTTAGTAGCACATATCAATGGCAAGCTGGTCAATATCCTTCCCTCTATCTCTTCTTCCTCCTCATAATTATGTCTTCAAATAGTAGTTCGGACTCTCGACAATTTCATATGACTGACGATAGGTAACCCTTCAATGTACCTATGTAATGCGTCTATTTTCTTTTCTTAGTTTTCAAGCTAACTTTATAGCTTACTCCTTTAGTCGTTTCTACAGAAACAGAGGCTGCTCCTCCACGCTCAGCCATAAGATGATGACCCAGTGCGACATTATAAACCGGTATTGCAGGCATGCTCCACAACGGAAGTACCCGTAGAACGCTGTCGATGGTGGACATTAAAGCATAAGAACTCAGGGTTGTTCAGAGCAAGTTAGGATAGTACAACATTGGTAATCTAATCGAAGATTCGCGATACTTCTGAACTTTTCAGTATTTCGAACTTGCCTTGATTGGCGATCTTGACGGGCTCGAAAGCACAGGGGACGATAGAAGTTGACATATATCTGTGGGTATTGTCTGCCGAAATATTGGCAGAGACTTTGTGCTATACTCGGAGACTCATCAATGTCGATGCATTGATTGCATTCACTAACCATGATGTATTCACGCTTGGAGTTGAGCTCTGGCTGATATCAGCAGTGAGTTTCAGGCACATCTTCCAGATTGGTAAACAAGCTGTTCGCCTGCTGAGGACACAGCTGGTCTTCTGGGAAGCCACAGATCGCTCCCTCAAATCCCCAATAGCTCATTGAGTGCGTCTGTAATTGATTCCTCTACATAGATACAGCCCTCGGGCTAAATGGTCCGAACCAAATATTTGAGCACCATTCGAGGGAGAACACGTATTTCTCATTGAATAGGCGAATACCATGTTCTTCTTCGTACGTCACTTCTTGAACCTCCGCTGTCGGAGAATTAACTATACCATGTACATAGTTCATCTCTTCCGTCACCGAAGACTCCCATATTGTCCTATGTTTGACAGGGTTGGCCATCATAGTCCGATATTATTAAAAAGTATGTCGCCTTCAACTGTTTGAAAGGCAAGTCAACATATTTCAGTCAACGAGTGTGAAGGGTCTTCTCATTTGAATATTATTCACGGTTCGTAACAGTCTCTATGAGAGCCTTTCAATTTTATCATTTGTTTTGTGCGGGTCCATTTTCGATGCCTTTGCACCCATGATTTACATTAAAGCCAGGAGCCTATCCACTGGCATAAATTTATACTTTCAGGTATGTTTCTATCTCTCTTTGGTTTGTAGGTCTTGCCTGTCGTTGAATTAGAGCCCCCAATCGGCGCTAGCACCTACATTGATCTTTATCAGTTGACACACATCAATTTAATCTGCGTGAGGCTGCTGTCGGAAGACATAGCACCAAATACTATTTTCGGTAATTCGTGAGTATTGTATTATTTAGGATATGTATGTACGTCACCATTCAATTTACTAAACAGACGGATCATGATCTTCAAAGAATTGGCTCTCTGTCCGGCCTTTTTTTCAAATGACCACAGTTCAGTAAACTAAGAACTTAAAGGATTGTGTAGCGATGTTCGTCTCCGCATATCTTGCGAAGCAGCTCTATAGCCGCACGACATAAACAGGCTCGGACAGCGTTAGTGGCCGCCTATTTCATATAACAGAAGCACGTACTGTGATGTGGCTCTAAAGAGCTAGTGTTGCTTTGGGCCCGTGGAAATATGACGATGGAGATGCATTCGTGATAATTGCTTTTTCACTTTTGATGTTGAAAATTTCGCTGACAGCTTAAATCCATGACGCGTATAGAATGTTACGGAATGTCCGTTTCCCTGCTATAAAAGTTGGAAGTTCAATGTAAAAAAATTTCAGCTCCTCACGCATCTTCAGTTCCAACTATTACTCTTTATAAAGGATAAACATGCTCTGCAATTCTTTCCTCAAGCTCGTCGCTGTTGGCCTCATGGTGAGCCCTATTACGAGCGACATAGTATCATATCATCTCTAATCATCTACAGGCTATAAGTTCTTGCGTTGCCATAGGTCCGCTCCCAGTGTTCCTCGGGCAGGCTGGCAATTATGTTATCTTCGCGAAATCTGGTGTATCCACCGTCCCCAGTTCCGCAATCAGTACGTTTATTGGCTTCATGCAAATTTCAACCCGACTTACTTATATTTGAATCACCTACTTAGCTGGAGATATTGGCCTTAGCCCAGCAGCTTCACCCTACTTGACCGGATTCTCTCTTACTAGAAGCGCTGCTGGGACCTCTGCGTCTTCTATCCAGGTAGTAGGATCACTCTTTGCTGCTGATTATACGAGCCCGACGCCGTCACTACTCACCACTGGTGCGAATTCCATGATTACTGCATTCAATGACGCCGCCGGTCGCTCCAACCCAACAAGCATTAATCTTGGTGCCGGTAAATACTCACCTTCTAGTTTTATTGAGCGTTGTTGACATCTATCTCTATAGGTGCTATTGGTGGTCTCACATTTGCTCCTGGTCTTTACAAGTGGACAAGCGGTGTCAGTATCTTGAGCAGTATCACGCTGACCGGCACGTCAGTTGATAGTAAGTCACTATGTTTTCATACAATAAGCTTCTAGACTAATCCAATTTCCCTCAGCCTGGATCTTCCAGATTTCTGGTACACTCATCACCGCGTCAGGCGTACAAGTCACTCTCGCTGGAGGCGCGCTCCCCAAAAATATCGTCTGGGTCGTAACTGATGCTGTTACCCTCGGATCTACCTCGAAGTTCAATGGTGTTATTCTTGCAGCTACCTCCGTCACTCTTTCCACTGGAGCGACCCTCAACGGTCGCATCCTCGCTCAGACGGCTGTTGCTCTCCAAAAGGCAGTTGTTACCGTCAACTTATAAATTTCTGGTGGATATCCAGGATACTCAGGGTCTTTATCATACTTTGTTTAATAAAACATGGCTACTTGGGGTAGTGGGCCATTGCAAGCATGGCGATATGAGTCTTCTTTTCCCTTGGTCTTTATTACTAGTCTCCAATTTCTTGTTACAACTTGGTATTTAGTGGTCTAAATTACTATACTATCTGAGTACATATGTCTAAGATTGTATTCTATAGACAGCCATTTTAATTTGATAATAGTAAAGCAAGCAAACTGCACATGTGTGCCGAAGGGCCGGCGAGTCAGTCCATCGATCATTGTACTTGAGTAAACGCATTTACACTCAACCAGTAGAGACGTTCCCACACGTGGACCAGCACCCGCATGTGATTCTCACTGCCATTGCAAGCAATCTCTAGATCTCGTGCCATCACTTGCCCATATTGCTTGCGTTCTCAAAGCCTCATGATGAGTGGCACATCTTGACTAGACACATGAAAAGGCAGAGACTTCAGCAGTGATTGCCTTGGCGACTCTGCTGCCGTATAACAAGCAGTGTAGCTATGCTAGTAAGTAGCGCGTTCCTTCCCTCCACTTGTCTACGCCTTCTTGCAATTAGTCGTCCTTCCAACCACTTCTATGCATTCACGCTGTCTCTTGTTCCTTTATCTACCCTGGTGCCTTCAATTCTTGACTTTGCATTCAATTGCCCTCAATCATCCCTCAGTATGCCCGTGTATCGCCCAAGTCCCCTTGGCCAGTTCAAGTTAGATAAAATCTGGAGTAAGATATGGGAAGCATGTTTGTAGGAGACATGGAGTCATGATGGTAGTTGCGAGTGGTCTCCCGTAAGTCCATCTGCCCTGCTCTTCCAA